>WBNM01003850.1:0-63395 GCA_013399055.1 Ramphastos sulfuratus | reverse complement strand
AAAAAAAAAAAAAAAAAAAAATTGCAGGCATCATCATTGTCCATTTCAATTAGGCTAAAAAAATCAGCTGTAATGCCTGCTAAATCAAAAAGGCTGCTGTGGAATATCTGGATCCTTAACTCCCCCCAGCAAGAGCCTTGCAGACGTTGCCCTGCAGTGCTTCCTATGGAGATGGTGAGGTTTTGCAGAGGATAAACACAGTTTGGCAAATAGATTTGAAATGACTGATTTACTCAGATTTCCATGTTTACTGGTTTGCCACTGCTGTAATTCGTACTCCTTGTCATATCTCATCTGCCCGGGGTTTGTAAAAGTGGGTCTGGGAGGATTCATCTTTTGTAGCTTTAGCACCACCACATGGTTTGCTATGTTTAAAACTCCTATTAAGAAACTGATTTTTTTTTTCCTCCTTTTCTCTCCATTTTTCTTTGTTACTTGTTCATTTGTTTGCTTGCTTTATTTTTCTTTATCTCTTTCTTTTTTTTTTCTTTTCCAGTGTTTTTCACAGACATTAAATAAAAACTTGAAGCCATTTCTTCCTGAGTAGGTACAAGATGAAATACCTCACTCCTGAGCAATCAAAATATGAATTCTCTCTTAGGGTTGTAGGGTTCCCATTATTCACTCCAAAACCCCTAACAACAAATGCCATTCTGTGCTTATATGTACTGGCCAACCCCATTTGTAATCCGACAGCAAGAACACTCCGTTCCCTACTGTTCTGCATATTTCTCACAAAGCAGTTTCAAAAGCATGAGCTAATCTTGTCATAAATAACAACTCTCCTCTTCTAAAGAAAAGGAGAGAGAAGGTGATCATGCTGATGGCAGCAGTGGATATCAAAAGGAAGATGACAGAAAGTCAACACATCTAAACACAAAATCAGAATCACAGAATCAAGCAGGCTGGAAAAGACCTCTAGGATCAAGTCCAACCTATCACCTAACCATTCTAATTAACTAAACCATGGCACTGTAAGTGCCTCATCCAGGCTCCAGCCTGTCCAGGTCCCTCAGCAGAGCCCTCCTGCCCTCTAACAGATCCACATATGCTCCCAACCTGGTGTCATCTGCAAACTTACTAACAGTGGACTCAATCCCCTCATCCAGATCATCAACAAAGATATTAAACACATGGAAGCACCTCTCCTGTAAGGCTGAAAGAATTGGGGCTGTTCAGCCTGCAGAAGAGAAGATTCCAAGGAAACCTTATAGTAGCATTTCACTATCTGAAGGGGACCTGCAATGAAGGCTGGGGAGGGACTGTTTAGAAGTGCTTGTAGTGAAAGGACAAGGGGCAACGGTTTGAAAGTGGAGCAGGTGAGATTTAGGTTAGACTTCAGGAGGAAGTTTTGCGCAATGAGAGTGGTGAAATACTGCAACTGGTTGCCCAGGAATGTGCCAAAGATCCCTTCCCTGGAGACATTGAAGAATCATAGAATCAGTCGGGGTTGGAAGGGACCACAAGGTTCATCTAGTTCCAACCCCCCTGCCACGGACAGGGACACCCTACCCTAGATTAGGCTGTCTAGAGCCTCATCCAGCCTGGCCTTAAACACCCCCAGGGATGGGGCCTCAACCACCTCCCTGGGCAACCCATTCCAGGTTCTCACCACTCTCATGCTGAAGAACTTCCTCCTCAAGTCCTGTCTGAATCTCCCCACCTCCAGCTTTCTCCATTCCCCCTAGTCCTGTCACTACCTCATATCCTAAAAAGTTCCTCCCCAGCTTTTTTGCAGGCCTCCTTCAGATATTGGAAGGCCACAATAAGGTCACCTTGGAGCTTCCTCTTCTCCAGACTGAACAGCCCCAACTCTCAGTCTGTCCTCGTAGCAGAGGTGCTCCAGCCCTCTGAACACCCTTGTGGTCCTTCTCTGGACATGCCCCAGCACGTCCACATCCCTCTTGTAATAGTGGCTCCAGAACTGGATGCAGTACTCCAGGTGGGGTCTTACCAGAGCAGAGTAGAGAGGGAGGATCACCTCCCTCACCCTGCTGGTCACACTTCTCCTGATGCAGCCCAGGCTCTGGTTGGCTTTTTGGGCTGCAAGTGCACACTGCTGGCTCTTGTTGAGCTCCTCGTCCACCAGCATCCCCAAGTCCCTCTCCTCAGGGCTGCTCTCTAGCCAGGCACTGCCCAGCCTGGATTTGTGCTTGAGATTGCCTCGACCCAGATGCAGGACCTTGCACATTCAAGATCAGACTGGATGTGTCCCAGGGCAGCCTGATCTATCTGGAAGTGTTCCTGCTGACTGCAAGGAGGTTGGACAAGATGACCTTTGAGGCTCCCTTCCAATGTGAATCTATGAATTACCTTCCCTCCCATCCTCCTTGCCAGGTCTGTGAGTGCATGATGAGACACCAACAACCCAGTTTTCCTTAGTATGAACAAATATGATGGAGTTTCTTCAATGTTCACATTGATGAGGCTATTTAACTGCTACATCCTCTTTTCAGATACATGCCTGTAACACTGGAAAGTGTGGATGTTCTTCTCCTTGTTCCTTACATTAATAGACTGATCAATCTGCTCTGAGCTAGCTGATAAGAAAACACCTCAGTGTAGCTGAATTCTGTTGCTTCTCAAACATCCAACAAAAATTTCAAAAGAGAGGGGAAAAAAAAAAAAGAAGAAGAATGAGGTGAAAATCAGAGAAGGTGTATCAGGGAAATACTGGTGTAGTGGACAGAGGAAAAAGTACAGAGTGAATTTGCTGTAGGGAAAGAAACAAAAGATAGGCACAGCCTTAATTCTGCCTCTTTTGAATAATTAAAAGTCATCTCAAGCTGCAGAGTAAATGCAAATGGCAAAGTCAATGTACCATTTATCTCCTAACTTTATTCCTTACTGGAGTTATCATTCTCAAGGACTTTTTAGCAGTCTTTAAAAGCAAAATGGGAAATTGTGCTGCAGAAGCAAGCCCACACTGTAAGTGGTGTTTACAGGTGCTAAGTGCCATGGGATGCCCTAAATGAGGTCAAGTTGCCATCCTCTACAGACATGAAACAATGTTTCTCCAAGGGGTTCAGGGAGCTAAATCCCTCAAAACAAAAGGTGCCAACTGGAGCCTCCAGTTCAAAATTACCTGTGCAGTTTAATTTACCACCTTGTTTGTTTCTGATACGTGATCCAAAAATAAGCTGTCAGTGTCTGAAATTACCTCAGTAAGACCAGAAAGACTTGGCCAAGGACTACATGAAAGAGAAATACCCAGAAAATAACCCCACAAACCAATCTAAACAGCTCAGATTGTTTGAGGTTAAGAGGCCTTTTCTTCTTTTTTTTTTTTTTTTTCCCTTCAACCAAAATTTATGAAAAGCTACAGTGCCAGTGTGTAGTAGGAACCTAAACCCCCAGCTGGACTGGTGCATCCCAAACCACAGAGTGCTGTTGAAAACAAAGAGATTCAGTCTGACAGAAAGGTCTGCCCACAGGGACTGGAATTAAAGATCAAGCCCTTGTGTTTCAAGCTGACATCTCTCAGGAGAGAGCTCCTTTGACTGAGGGTTGTGGCTGACCATGGCATTTGAGCCACAATCAGCCTAACACAGGAGGTCACGTCCACTGTTTCACAACCTGTACTTCTTTTATTGGAGCATTTCTCACTCTGTTCCTGGCAGAGCAAAGGCGAGAGGTAATTTACATTTTATTCCACACTGTACTATTACATGACTTAGCCAAAATCCTGTCCTCTTTACTCTTCCTGCCAGCACAATTTGGACAAGTAACAAAGCTTTGATCGGTGCTCTGCTTGTCACACACCATTCCTTCAGGTTTCATTTCTTTCTTTCACCTCTGCATTTAATTTAGCATAGATCCACCCTGCTCCACCAAGATAGCCAGAGAGAGGCACTGTGGTCCAGCAGATGCAGGACCATGTCCTACAAGAAGCTGTGTCCCTGGCTGAGAGCCTGCAGAAGAGCCAGCCCCCATTACACGAGAAATTGCCAGTGGCTTGGAGCCCTTGTTTCCAGCCTTTCTGATTTCAGACTCTTTAAAACATAATTTTCGGCTACAAGCAGAAATGGAAGCATCAGGATAATTATATTTAACATTTATTCCAAAGATTCTGCTAATGTCTAATGAAGTGTGTGGAACTGAGCTCATATTCCAAGGATAAAGAGGTTATCACTTAGAAAAGAAGCATGTCTACAAGTTCAGCATTTCTTTGGCTTAGATTCATAGAATGGTTTAGCTTGGAAGGGACCTTAAAGACTATCTAGTTCCAAGCCTCCTGCCACAGGCTGGGACACCTCCCACTAGACCAGATTGCTCAAAGCCTCATCCAACCTGGCCTTGAACAACTCCAGGGCAGGGGCATCCACAACCTCCCTGAACAACCTGTTCCAGTGTCTCACCACCCTCACTACAAAGAACATCCAGTATAAATCAGCCCTCCTCAAGCTTCAGTCCTCAGAAATAACTTTCACCTTTGATTTCTTGATGCTTGGTTGGAAACAAGTTAAAGAGCTTTGCTCCTTAGAGACTGGATGATAAATTGTGCCCAAAATGCTGCTCTCCTACCACATCTCTTTATCTGCACTTCAAAAATCAGCTCCTACTCTTCCATAATCCTGGGCTGTGTTTCTCATACAATAACCACAAATTCCCAGTTGCATCTCTGCCTTTAGCTCTGAAGCATGGTGCTGATGTTCATACCTACATACAAGCACTGCCTGATTGGTTCTCTGCAGAACGGAGCCCTGCGGCTTCCTGCCCTCCCAGCACACAATAGAGCAACTACCTAGCTCAGTCTGCTTCCACCTTATTTGTCCTGGGTGCCAAATGAGCTGGTTAGAAACACTTACTCTGATTTCCCACACAGCCTCCCAGAAGCTGTAATTCACCCTATAAACACAATACAGCAGAGGAAATCTCCAGCTATAGGCAGCTGGTGGAGGCAGATAAACACCAGCCCTACAATACACATAGCAAATGAGGCTACATGGAAACAGGCTGTGGAAAGTCTAAGGCTACCATCCAGACAAACCAGAGAAAACAGAAGCAAAGTGATGGACCAACTACAAAAAGGGAAGAATGAATAACTTCTCAGAATTCCAATGGGTTTGCCCCTTTTACTTGGAGGTGTCCCTGCTGACTGCAGGGAGGTTGGACAAGATGACCTCTAAGGATCCCTTCCAACCCGATGTAACCTGTGAGTCTGTGTGATTTAAATGAAACTCTACAAGCCATTCTGAAACTATTACTTCTCTGCAAAGCTGTATTGTGAGATGGTCCTAAAAACCATTTGCTTGGTTATGCTTTCAGATCATCTATGAAAAGACATTTTTTTCATGTTTTAGTCTAATTAGTAAAGACTTTGAGTCTTAGCCAACTGGCAAACCCAGCCAAGCGATCAAAGAATCAGAGAATCACAGAATGGTAGGTGTTGGAAGGAACCTGGAGAGATCATCCAGCCTAATCCACCTGCCAGAGCAGGATCACTCAGAGCAGGTCACACAGGAACACATCCAGGCAGGTGTTTTTTTCATGTCTCCAGAGAAGGAGACTCCACAACCTCTCTGGGCAGCCTGCTCCGGGGCTCTGCCACTCTCCCAGTGAAAAAGTTTTTCTTTATGTTCATGTGGAACCATCTCTGCTCCAGCCTGGACCCATTGCCCCCTGTCTATCATTGGCCATCAGTGAGCAGAGCCTGGCTCTGTCCTCCTGACACTGCCCTTCACATTTTTATGAACATGAATGAGGTCATCCCTCAGGCTCCTCTGCTCTGAGCTAAAGAGACCCAGCTGCTTCAGCCTTTCTTCACAAGGCAGGTGTTCCACTCCCTCCTTTATCCTTGTGGTTCTGCACCTCAGATAAGATACCAGTGTCATGCATAATCCTTCCTCATGTGAAGGGGGAAAAAAAAAAAAAAAAAAAGAGGCATTTCTAAAACATTGATAGCAGCTGAAAAAGTAGTGAGCAAATGAAAGTTTGGAAATTGCACCCTCAGGGCACCCCAGCAGTAGCACAGCTGATGCAGACGTACCTCCCTGCCTGTACAGGAGGCATTTTCTTATTGCTGTCAATGTATTTATGTGAGGTCCATCCTTGGCAGGTTATGCAAATAAAGCAAAACTGATTCTTTCCTTTTCAGACATCTGTGGAAGTATACCAGCAGGCTTTCTGTGCCTTCTGTTTGAATCAGAGAAGAAATAATTCAAGTAGAACACAATAGCTGGCAAATGTTTTCTTGTCATTTCTGGCTGCAGAAAAGCTAATGGAGGGAAAGTCTGGGGAAGTGCAGTACTGTATTTTGCAGCCCACAGAGATCAAGATTGGTGGACATTAGAGTTGTCCGTGGTTTGGCCATCTAACAAGCACCAGCATTTGCTATCTCTTAAAGTGAGAGAATCATAGAATCACAGAACAGGTTGAGTTGGAAGGAACTGTAAAGATCATCCAGTTCCAACCCCATTGCCATGGGCAGGGACACCTCCCACTAGACCAGCTTGCTCAAGGGCTCATCCAGCCTGGTCCTAAACACTTCTAGAGATGAGAAGCTGTGGGCACCTCTGGGCAATCCGCTCCAGTGTCTCACCACTCTCACAGTAAAATATTTCTTACCAACATCCCATCAAAACGTTGTTGTTTGTCCTGTGAGCACACACCTTCCTAAACAGTCCCTCTACAGCTTTCCTGTAGGCCCTCTTCAGGTACTGGAAGGTCTCTGTAACACCTCCCCACAGTCCTCCCATCTCCAGGCTGAATTAGACCCAACTCCTTCAGCATGTCCTTGTGGGACAGGTGCTTCAGTCCTCTTATCATCTTTGCGTTCTCCTCTGGACCCTGTTCAACAGAGCTACATCCTTCTTTTGTTGAAGGTTCCAGAGCTGGACACAGTACTCCAGGTGGGGTGTCACCAGAGCAGAGCAAAGGGGCAGAATCACCTCTCTTGACCTGCTGGCTTTGAGCCTTCAGGTGATGTCTCTAATCATATCAGGGCAGAATTCTGTGAATGAACAGAAGGATTAACACATAGCTCTTCTGCAATGCTTTCCATAAAAGACTCCCAAAGCATATGCAGAAACATTTAATGAAGCCTTGCAGTGCCCACACAAAGCCAAAAGACAGAATTAAACCAATGCAAAGCTTCATACTTGAACAGGGATGCAAAGGGCACAGCTCAGTATTTTCTCCTGCAGACTGAACAGGGAGCACCAAAGATGCTGCAGTTCCTCTCAGCTCCCACTCCTCTCAGCTTATGAGAAGCCTGCCCCAGCCAAATGGTCCAGCTGGCATTGTGAGCTTGAGGAGTAACATTTCTCACTGCTCAGGGTGACCAGAGACCTTGCCATATCCATGTTCAGCATCGAACAGCAACCTCATGGTCAATAGAGAGTGGGAAGAGCGAGCAGTTTTGCATCAACATCAAAGTCACAGCTGCATTTCACAGCTCACAAGTGAAATGCCTGTGACCAGGCTAACACTGTGTATTTATCAACTACATTGAAAGAAAGGTGTATCAGCCAGATGAAAAGTCACCTCACTGTAACTAATCACATTTTACACTCAAGCAGAGCCTTAAATCCCAAGCAGTTCTGAAGAATTTAGCCAAGCTCACAAATCATGCAGAAGAGAGCTTTTGTAACTTGGGCAAGCCAGAATGAAGCCAGCAGACTCACAATGGTTTGTGCCAAGCTTATATAGGGGTAGATGCATGCACACGTATGGACCTCACTCAGCTGCTGCTCAGCAAGGCTCTGCAACATGCACAGAATCATAGATTGGTTCAGTTGGAAGAGATCATTGAGTTCAACCATTGATCTGACACCACCATGGCCATTAAACCATGCAGCCAAGACAACAAGATTAAAACAATCCCATACAGAAACTCCTCCATCCCTGCCCAGGGATTTTGGGACACAACTCAAGAAGAGATCTACCCCCATGCCTGGCTCTTTCTGCTCCTTGGAGCAGACACTGTTAAAACCTCAGCTTCCCAACCTCAACATTAGACACTTCTTTACAGTGATGGTGACACAGCACTGGAGCAGATTGTCCAGAGGGGTTGTGGAGTCATCTCCTCTGGAGACACTCAAAACCCACATGGATGTGTTCCCATGTGGCCTGGTCTAGGTGATCCTGCTTTGGCAGGGCAGTTGGACTTGCTGATCTTCAAAGGTCCCTTCCCACCCCTTACATTCTGTGACTCTGATTCTTCTGTCATTGGTGCTCTTGAAGGACCAGTTGCTTGCAACTATTCAGTTCCCACCTTGGAAAGAGTTTCTTGGCTGAAGTATTTTCCTTAAACCCACATTTCCTTCAGTGCCTGGTAATGACTAGCAAAAATACCATGTGACTTTTCTTTTTTTCAGCATGTGATTACCAGGTTTCTCACTGAGTGGAGGCTGCCTGAGGTCTTGAACCTCTGAGACAATTCAGCCACCCAAAGAGTTCAGCACTGTGATTTTCATTTGTTCCCAGTCTGGCAGATGACCACTAAACATAAATGCTGGAGACTGTGGAGACTCTGTCATGTTTAGTCAAAGAAACAGATAGTGGGCTGTTGGAAGCTGTAATTTCAAGCATTCAAGGATGCCCTTTTGTATCCTTGCAGGATTGCAGGCATCCTAATGTCGTGAGGAAGATACTCCACTCCTTCTGACCTGACAGTTAATTATTTTTTGAAGAAAGCTACTTCCTCACATTCTGGGGAGGAGCCAAGAGTTGATGAGAGGAAAGCTTTGAAAGCAGGGGCCTCCTGATGGGTGAAAAGATGCAAATTGTTCTTAGGTGACAGGTATAGGAAGGAGGGCTCCGTTTGATACGGTGCCTGAGTCAAGGCAAAGCATTTTAGTATAGGACAAAACGCAAACCACTTGTCTCATCCGTCATTTACCTTCAGAGAGGGGAAGATTTGTGCCTGTTCAGTTTCAAAACCCTGGCTTGATAGGAGTGAGACTTGCAGTCATTTTGTACAGTGACTAAAGCAGCAGCCTTTTATTAAGTCTATTCCATTCCTTAATTTGCTTTAGACTGTGTTCACTTCCTCGTTATTGTTTTAAATTCACCATGGATAATTTTAAACTAATCTTCTCATCTTTTTTTTGCAGCAAACTCTCATCAATAAGCACTGAAAGGATGATTAAAATATCACTCCATGTAGAACAAACTATGTTAAAATTACTGTGGGGAGTAAATTACCCTAACAGAGATGTAATGTCCATGCTTTCATTTCATGAAAGACTTATTATTATTAATAAAAAAAAAAAAAAAAAAAAGCCAGAAAATAAAACAAAACTGCTAGCACTGTAAGAAAGTCTTTGTCAAAAGAATTTTTTCTAAACAGATAAATTACATGCTTTGGTCTAATACCAAATTCTTCATCCACAGAAACACACAGAAACACTCAGGTTGGAAAAGACTCTCAGTATCACCAAGCCCAACCCATATCTCTACTTTACAAGGTGCACCCTGAACCATATCCCCAAGCACCATATCCAAACAACTTTTAAACACATCCAGGGTTGGTGACTCAACCACCTCCCTGGGCAGCCCATGCCAATGCCTGGCCACGCTTGCTGGGAAAAAAAATATTCCTAATACCCACTCTAAACCTATCCAGTCACAACTTAAGGCTCTTGTTCTATCACTAATTACCTGTGAGAATAGACCAGCACCAACCTCTCCGTGACATCCTTTCAGGTAGCTGTAGACAGCAATGAGGCCTCCCCTCAGCCTCCCCTTTCTCTAACTAACCATCCCCAGCTCCTTCAGTCGCTCCTCATAAGATTTATTCTCCAGGGCCTTCCCCTGCAGTCCTCTGCACTTGCTCCTCTTCACATCTCTCTTGTATTGAGGTACCCAAAACTGAACACAATACTTGAGGTGTGGTCCCAGCGGAGCAGAGTCCAAGGGGACAATCACCTCCCTACTGCTGCTGGCCGCAGCATTTCTAATCCAAGTCAGGATGCCATTGGCTTTCTTGGCCACCTGGGCACACTGCTTGCTCATATTTAGCTGCTTGTCAATTAGAACCCCCAAGTCCCTTTCTGCCAGCAGCTCTCCAGCCACACTGCCCCAAGCCTGTAGCATTGCTTGGGATTGTTGTGGCCCAAGTGCAGGACCTGGCATTTGACCTTGTTAAAGCTCATCCCATTAATGTTGGCCAACTGATCCAATCTATCCAAGTCCCTCTGTGCAGCCTCCCTATCCTCTTGAAGATCAACACTGCCACCTATCTTGGTGTCACCTGTGAACTTCCTAATGACACACTCTGTGTCTTCATCAAGGTCATCAATAAAGATGTTAACCAGAGGTGGCCCCAGGACCGAGCCACAGTGAACCATAGAATCTTGCTTTCCACCAAACCACTGGACAAAAAGGGCAAAGGACACAACCATCCCCCTGGCTAAAGCACAGAGAGAGAAGTAGACGAGTTACATATCACAGAGCAAACCCTCAGGAGAACCAGAAAGGGAACCACAACATCCAGCGCTCCTGCCTTGATGGTGGGCTTACCCCTGATCACAGATTGCATTGGGTTGGAAGGGACCCTCAAAAGTCATCTTGTCCAAGCTCCCTGCAGTCAGCAAGGACATCTCCAACTAGAGCAGGCTGCCCAGGGACACATCAAGCCTGATTTTCTCCTCCCCTTGCTCCAAACAGATGGCCCTCTCCCTGCCCCAGGAATGTTCATGTTTCTGATATATTGAGTTGATCCCATTCTCCTGTGTGAGAACAGACATGTAATTCACTTATTTATTCAACAGTGTCTGCTGCTCCTCTGACAAAATTGCCCTTTCCATTTTGCAGAATCCCTGTTGCCTCATTCACTTCTTATTCTTTATCCACTTGAAGTCCCTCTTCCTTATTTTCACCTCTCGTCCAATTTTCATCGTACCTTCTCTCTTTGCTACTCTTATGCTTCCTTTAACATCATTTAGTTTATTCTGTAATCTTTTCACATCCCCTTTGAGTTTGATCTTTCATAACTCATGTGTATCCTTTTCTACTTGTCTTCCTCCTTGAAAGTCCCTGTTAGCTACATCTGCCTTATTTTACTTTCACAGCAAAGTCCTGCTCTCATCCCAGCACAACAGCAAAGCTCCTATTGATTTCAGTGGGAATGGGGCTCTTGGAGTGCTTATGGCTTTGGTGAATACACTTAAACCCTGGGTGGGGGAAAAGAAAGTAATTAAGCAATATGGCAGGACAAGCTGTGGCACACTGCCAATTAGTGGGTGCTCAGCATAATAAAGTGAACCTCCATCACACCTGTGGCACACATTAATCAGCCCTAATGTGCAACCTGAAAGCTTGGATCATTATGAAATGGGTGTTTAAAACATTAAAATGCCTCTTTTGTTTGGTGAGAGCAATCACTAGAGAGGCCTTTCAGTACCTGAAGGGGAACTATAAGAAAGCTGTGGAGGGAGTATTTAGATGTGCAGGTGGCACTAGGACAAGGGGGAATGGTTTGAAACTAGAGAAGGGTAGATTTAGATTGGGCATCAGGAAGAAGTTCTTTACTGTGATGTCCCAGATAACTCTGCTTATAGTTTATAGTTATCAGATTGCCTCCTGTGAATTAGCCTTTGAGTACTGGATGAAATAATTGATAGCAGTAATATCAGAAACAAGTTGAGAAAGTAGATCTCAGTCACACAGAATTACAGAATGGTAGGTGTTGGGAGGGACCTCTGGAGATCATCTAGTTCAACCCACCTTCTAGGGCAGGGTCACCTAGAGTAAATCACACAGGAGGACATCCACAGAAACTCAAGTTTTCTGTTGCCCACTGCTTTTCCCCCAACAGAGGGAGTGAAAGAAAAGACCCAGCCCCCCAAATTCCCACTTTACTGAACAGCTTCTTTCTCTTTGGAAAGGCTGAGGGAGCTGGGTCTCTTTTGCTTGGAGACAAGGAGACTGAGGAGCAACCTCATTCATGTTTATGAAGATATGAAGGGCAGTGTGAGGACAGAGCCAGGCTCTGCTCAGTGATGTCCGGCAATAGGACAAGGGGCAATGGGTGCAAGCTGGAGCAGAGGAGGTACCACATGAACAGAAAGAAAAGCTTTTTCACTGTCAGGGTGCTGGAGCCCTGGAGCAGGTGATCCTGCTGTGACAGGGGGGTTAGACTGGATGATCTTTTGAGGCCCATTCCAACCCCTAACATTGTGTGATTCTGTGATTCTCCATTCTCATGGAGAAGGGCAGTTCAATGCTATGTTTGTTTTCCCATTTAGAGCCCATGCCAACATGTTCCAAAAGCATTGGCATTTTCATTTTGTTCAGCTTAATGAAGGGTGACTCAAACCTTAAGCTGTTTGGCTTTGGAAAGCAAAGCAAATACACAGTGCAGCAGAGGATGAGGTATGCTGCAGCTCTGTACTAGATATATCTTTGAAAGCAAATTTCTGTTTCATTTCCAGAACAACCCAACCCCTGTTCCATCATGTTCTTCCCATTGCCTCTCTGAAGAGACCTACCACAAACTCCAGACATCCCATAACTTCACATGCCCTCTATTTCTTTCTTTTTCCTTCTTTTTTATTTTTATTTTTAAAATCAGTGCCCCCTCAAAGCCAGACTGGCATCGAGCTCTAAATACTTTTTCTAACTGCTATGCAAGAAGGGCCCCAAATCACAATGAGAGGTCCAAGGCTCTCACACATCCAGAGATGCTGCTCCTCAGTGCTGCAAAAGGAGCACAAAACCTCACTTGGGGCCCAAGTTCATTTGCACACACAACAGGTTGTCTGCAAGTTAGGCTCTGGCATATCCTACTCCATCACTCCATTTGCTCTCATGATGTAGGGTGCAGGTATGTGAGTAAGTTGCAGGTGATGGTGATTTTTGTTTGTTACATGAATTGGCTCTGCACATGTGTAGCACATTTAACCATGCTGTATCCCTCCAAAGATTTCTTAGGTTTCTCCTGTTTTCCCCACAGAGAATCATAGAATAGTTTGAGTTGAATGGGACCTCAACAGTCATCTAGTTCCAATGCCCCTGTCACAGGCAGGGACACCTTCCACTAGACCAGGTTGATCAAGACCTCATCCAACATGGCCTTCAACCCTTCCAGGGAGGAAGCATCCACAGCCTCCCTACGCAGCCTGTTCCACTGTCTCGCCACCCTCACTGCAATGCCCTGGGGAAGCAGTGAAACATCAGAGACAGGCACCAGATATTTTGTAGATAAATCAAAGCTCTCCTCTTTCATCAGCAGAAAAAATATTCTAAAGATGAGTATGTGCTGCAATCAGAAGCAGAAATCCAAGTGTTTGCCTGTAAGAGCTGAATTTAGCAATAGAGCAGAACATAAAATAAGGTTTCATATTAAATATGAAACATTAAATACAGTGGGTTTCTGAGACTCAGCAAAACTTGGTCATTTCTAAATCACATACCCAGGAGGTAGCTCTCCAGTTGTGCAACTCATGTCTACAGCACGATATTGAAACCTTCTTTGGAGCCTCTGCTCTTGGCACATGGTGGGCACAGCCATGGCTGCTGATGTAAATCAGAGCTAACTCTAACAAAGCCACTGAGACAGAACGAATGGAAATCATCAGAGGTCCATCATTTAAATGGCAGCAAAGGCTGAGTCAGGTAACTTCAGCTACAGTTAGATCTGGGGAGATTCAAGAAGCCCCACTGAAGAAGACAATTTCTAAGTCTTTCTTTGTTCAGCCTTTACTCATCTAATCTTAAAATACTCAAACCTTTTTCAAAGCATTCACAGTTTTAGTGTTTCATGGTTTAGTTTTTTGCCTTTATTTTTTTTTCTTTTTTTTTTTTCAAAAACATAAGTGAATCACTCTCTTGACTGTGACTCTGCTCTCCAGCTAGTAAGAAAATTTCAGAAGTTTTTGTAGTAAATAGCTTCCAGCAGGGAATGATTAGCATGAAGATTGATTGTGTGATTTGCTATAGTATATGGTAAATGTTTTCTGCAACTAAATAAGAAGAGCATGATCCTACTCTGTGGGAGGGCTGGTTCAAATGCTCAGAACATTCCAGGGAAAAATTAAAAAAAAAGAAAAAGGAGATGCTGTTAAGAAAGTACAAAAGAAGCACTAAATAGCATCTTCTCTGTCTACTGCAGAAGGTCAGGGTGACCTAGTGCTGTTATGGTAACATTTTTAACTTGGGTGATGATCATTACAGGTACAATACATTCCCACCTTCAACACTGTCAGAAAATGCCACACTACAGAATCAGAGAATGGCTTAGGTTGGAAGGGACCTCAGAGATCACCTACTTCAATCTCCCCTGCCATGGGCAGGGATGCCTCTCAAATAGACTTGATTGCTCAAGGTCTCATCCAAACTGGCCTTAAACATCACCAGAGAAGGGGCAATCACAACCTCTCTAGGCAACCTATTGCACAGTCTCACCAGCCTCATACTGAAGAACTTGCTAGAATCTAGTTTAAACCTACTCTCTCTGCTTGAAACCATTCCATTAACAGCAGAGGAGGAGGACACCCCACAAAACTTCTCTTGGATGCCCCATTAAACCTCCCTTGGACACTCCATACTCCCTCTAACCAGCAATATCCTGTGGGTGAGAAGCAGAGGAACAGCATGGACAAAGTCACTGGCACCAGTGGGAATCTCCCTGGACAACCTATTCCACAGTCTCATCACCCTCATACTGAAGAACTTCTTCTTAAGATCCAGGCTAAACCTCAGCTTAAAACCATTTCCTCTTGTCCTGTTGCTAGAGACCCTTAGGAAAAGTCTCTCTGCAACCTTCCTGTAGGGTCCCTTCAGGTACTGGAAAGCAGCTCTAAGGTTCCCCTAGAGTAGTCTCTTCTCCAAGCTGAACAACCCCAGCTCCCTCAAACAATCCTTGGAGCAGAGGTGTTTCACTCCTGGATCATCTCTGTGCCCTCCTCTGGACTCACTCCAACAGCTCTGTGTCCTTACCATAGGGACACCAGCACTGGATGCAGTATTGGAGGTGAGGTCTCAGCAGAGCAGAGTCAAGGGGCAGAATCCCCTCTCTTGCCCTGCTGCCCACACTCCTCTGGCTGCAGCCCAGCACACAGCTGCCTTCTGGGCTGCATGAGGGCACTGCTGGCTCATGGGGAGCTTTGCATCAATCAACACCCCAAAGTCTTCCTCTTCAGGGCTACTCTCAACCCAGTCTGCACTCAGCCTCGATTTGTGCCTGGAGCTGGCCCAAACCAGGTGCAGGACCTTGCACTGTGGCTCTTTGAACCCTATGCAGTTGGCACTAGCCCACTTTTGAAGCCCGTGAGATCCTTCTTGATGGATCCCTGCCCTCATGCACACCACACAGCTTGGTGTCATCGGCAAACTTGTTGAGCAAGCACTCAGTGCCACTGTCCATGTTGCTGACAAAGATGTTAAATGGCACTGGACCCAGGACAGACCCCTGAGGATCTCCATTTGGTATTACTCACACCTTCAGTACCTAACAGTTGTGTGAAGCCATTGGTGCTCTTCAGCCCTCTCTGGGGCTAGCTGATGGGGCACAGTGTCCCCACCTGACTTAAGGCAGTAGTGAAGAGAAACTCTGTGCACCTCTCAGCCCTGCACAACTGGGTCATGCCTCCAGCTTTACCAGAGCTATAAAAAGTCTACCTTATAAAAATGCAGATATCCTCAAATGTACAATAAAGCCATTAATTACATTCCAGGCTGTATCCACGCACACATCCTTCCACCAAACTATAAAGTGGCTGCCTTCTGCTTACCAAACACTCAGCTAGAAACTCCCATCACAGGTCTGCTCAGCCTGTTTGCTTTACTGAAAAGAAGACATTTTAGAGGAATGGGTCCCATCTTGTTATTCAGAACAAACACACAAAAATCATTACCTATTTCAATATGAATGCAGACTTGATCCCATTTTCTGTGATGGAAAGAGCCTATTTCAGAGGAAAGCAAGATGAGCACTTGTCTGGGACCCCTGGGAAATGTGCAAACTCTCCAGACTCTCCCTGGGAGAAGAAAAGGACCCATCAATCTCAGCTCTTCAGTTCTCAGGGTGTAGAGATTGTTTCAGCCACTCCTGCAAGCAGCCTTGAATGATCTGAGCTGCTTTTCTCCCTCACCAGTACTACAGCACTGAGAGAAGTGAGGCAAAGCAGAGCCCTCCATTACTGAACATCTTCAGAACTGGGAAAGAAAGATGGGACAAAGAGCCCTTGAATTTCTCCTCCATTTCCTTCCCACATAAAGGGGAATGGGTGTCCTCAGATCTGGGAGAGGGCAGATGGGATACGGGCAGATGGTGGAATCTAAACCTGTAGTTTTGCTGCAGGAAGCTCTACATAAAATACTGCACGATCCAGTGTCACCTGGGGGTTTGCAAGCAGAGCTACAGCCAGCAAAGAGTTGGTGATACCATAGCTTCCTTGCAGGTGGTGTGTGTGCACTGAGGATGGGGGGAGGGCTAGAGTGCAGCCTGAGAAAATAACAGCATGTGAACTGATCTGCATACATGACAGGAGGGGGAAGAAATCAATCTCATAACATTTTCTTTTGCAGTTGGGATGCATGACCTCAGCAGCACACCATTCTGGTTGGCCATGCAAAGCTCAGTCCACTTTGGTATGCAAGATTTCTGGCAAGCAGCTGAGAAGACAGAAATGCTTGCTGACAAAGCTTCAGCACACACACAAATCAGAGCATGCAACTCTGTGTGTCTTCAAACGCATTACTATGTTGCCCTCATAGAATGGTAGGAGTTGGAAGAGACCTCTGGAGATCATCTAGTCCAACCCACCTGCCACAGCAGGATCACCTAGGGCAGGTCACAGGAACAAGTCCAGGCAGGTTTTGACTGTCTCCAGAGAAGGAGACTCCAC
Source organism: Ramphastos sulfuratus (assembly GCA_013399055.1). NCBI lineage: Eukaryota > Metazoa > Chordata > Aves > Piciformes > Ramphastidae > Ramphastos > Ramphastos sulfuratus. Next base: position 46,602 of record WBNM01003850.1, on the reverse strand, counting down.
AACCTCTCTGGGCAGCCTGCTCCAGGGGTCCAGCACACTCACAGGAAAGAAGTTTCTTCTCACGTAGAGATAGAACTTCCTGGATTACAGTTTGTGTCCATTGCCCCTCATCCTATTACAGGGCACTGCTGAAAGAGCCTGGCCCCTTCTTGACTCCTGCCCTTTAGATATTTGTAAACATTGATCAGATCCCCTGCCAGCCTTCTCTTCTCCAGATTGAACAGCTCCAGGTATCTCAGTCTTTCCTCATCTGACAAATGTTCCAGTCCCTTCATCATCCTCATAGCCCTCCACCATAATCTCTTCAGTATTTACCTGTCTCTCCTTGAACTGGGGAGTCCATAACTGGACACAATACTCCAGATATGTTCTCACTAGGACAGAGTGAAGGGGGAGGAGAGCCTTGCTCAACCTGCTTGCTACACTTTTCTTAATGCACCCCAGGGTACCATTTTCCTTCTTGGCCACCAGGGCACATTACTGTCCCATAAATAACTTATTGTCCACCAGCACTCCATTCTCCATGGAGCTGCTTTCCAGCAGGCCAACCCCTAACCTGTACTGGTACATGGTGTTACTCCTAGCCCAGCTGCAGGACTCTATTCTTATCCTTGCTGAACTTCACTAGGTTCCCCTCTGCCCAGACCTTGCTGGAATGCAGCACAGCCTGATGGGCTGTCAGCCAATCCTCCTGTGCAGTAAGCCTGGCATACTTTGCTGCAGTGGGGTGTCTGCTCAGAATGGGGCTATCTTACCCAAATTCCCTGTCATACAGAAAAGGGGTACCAGCTGCTTACTGCAGAGGCAATTATTTACCTGGAAAGATCATTGAAAACTCCAATTTAATTGGCAAAATACAAAACAGAAAGGGAAGGCTCAAAAGCACTTTAATCTTTTTGTCTCACTCACAGTCAGATTTTTTCCTACAAATGCTAAAAATTAAAAAAGAAAAAAATCAAACCAACCCAAAAAAACCAACCCACAACTAAAAACCCCAACTGAAAACCTCATAAATCACAACCAGTGCTGCAGAGACCACATGGGAAATTTTGGATGTGATTTCCTTGCCTGGATTTTCATTTCTCTAACACTTCTATAGCTGCTAGTATCTATGCATTAACATTATTCCCCTTCCTGCTTTAATTCAGGCTCAAAGTCTTCTTAAAACTGATTTTATGCTTACTTAAGGAACTATCTTACTTCCAGCAAGAGATGGTTTTACTGAGAGCATTTCCCCCAATGACTTTTTAATCTTCCTAGCCCTGACCTTTCAGTTCAAAATATTAAACAAATCACAAGCTATTACTTGTATTTATTAGACCATTAAAAGCCAAATCCACCTTGTCCCCAAAAGTTATGCAGGAAAAAAAAGAGCCCAAAAAGTGAGAAGAATTAGATAATTACAGCACAAAAGACCGAACATAAGTGAGTTATTCTTCTGACATTTTCCATTCTTGTTACCATCTTCATAATGAAAATGAGGTATCAGAAGCTTTGTTCCTCATACCCAAATTTTATGTGATTTCAGCTACATTACTTTGAGGTTTTGCAATATTTGGAAGTTGGGCCAGCTAGTCATTCCCCTAAATTTCTGATTACAGACCCAATAACCCACAGGAGAGGAATTGAAAGCCCAGCTAATAGTTGTATATTTCTTTAGCAGAGATGATGCAATACTTGGCTGCTGGAAAATGCATTATAAGACCCAAGTCCTCAGTCTTAATAAATGCAGAGATATGGAAAACCTCATTCCATAGCTCTTCTGTGCACTATCCCCATTAAAAGGCAGGACAGAGAAATGTAAAGGGTCAAAGGTCCAGAAAGGATTTCCAGGGAAACTGAAACTCACAGTAAAAAAAAAAAAAAAATTAAAAAAAAAAAAAAATTTAATACCAGCTTCCAGGAGTAAGAGGTTTAAGAACAGCAGCACAGCTGCAAGACTGGGCTGTGTTTATGGTATTTTAGATGAAGAAGCTGTTTGGAAAACAGCACAGATTATGGCAATAGATATCACAGTGGTTTTACGGATTCACAGATTGCATCAGCTTAGAAGGGACCCTCAAAGGTCATCTTGTTCAAAATCCCTGCAGTCAGCAGGGACACCTCCAACTAGATCCTTATCCTGCTCAGGGACACGTCAAGTCTGATCTAAACTGTCTCCAGGGTTGGGGCCTCAACCACACCCCTGGGCAGCCTGTTTCAGTGTCTCACCACTCTCATTGTGCAGAACTACCTCCTGATGTCCAACCTAAATCTTCCCTACTTCAGTTTCATCCTACCACCACAAGCCCTTGTAAACAGTCCCTCCCCAGCTTTCCCGTAGCTCCCCTTCAGATACTGAAATGCAGCTCTAAGATCTCCCCACAGCCTTCTCTTCTCCAGGCTGAACAGCCTCAATTCTTTCAGCCTGTCCCCATAGCAGAGGTGCTCCAGCCCTCTAGTCATCTTGATGACCCTTCTCTGGACCCCTTCCATAAGGTCCACATATCTCTTGTGTTGGGGGTTCCACAGTCGGACACAGTACTCCCAGTAAGGTCTCCCCAGAGGAGAGGTGCAAAATCCCCTCTCTCCATCTGTTGGCCATGCTGCTTTTGATGCAGCCCAGGCTGCCATTGGCCTTCTGGGCTGCAGGTGCCCATTGCTGGCTCACGTCCAGCTTCTCATCCACCAACACCCTCAAGTCCATTTCTGCAAGGCTGCTCTCAATCTCATCATCCCCCAGCCTGATATCGAGGGTTGTCCCAGCCCAGGTGCAGGACCTTGCACTTCTGTTTATTCCTATGACTACATTTCAGGCAAAAAACCTCCATTAATATATCTCATTGTTATCTGGTTTTAAATCCAAATGGGCTGTGGAGAATTTGAAAGGGACTTATATTTCAGTGTACTAGCAGAAATACTTCCATATTCAACACTGCCAACAGCAGCACTTATTCATCTGCTTCTCCTCAACTCCATTCCTACACAGGAAGCTGCAGCACATTAACTTGAAAGGCTAAATTTTGAGCTGCTGTCCTAAAGCATAAAAAGCACAAACTTGTGAGGAAGTAGAAGGAGATACTCAGGTGCAAGCCAAATACATTTAAGTGTATGACTTATTAGTATAGAGTCCAAAGGTGATAATAAAAACTGCATTTGAGGAAATTATTGTTATACTAGTTATTTCTCTTTGCAGGGGAAGAACTGCTTCCAATACTTGAAGGGACCCTACAGGAAGGCTGCAGAGGAACTTTTCCTGAGGGTGTCTAGCAATAGGACAAGGGGGAATGGTTTTAAGCTGAGAGAGAGTAGGGATTGGATGGATTTTAGGAAGAAGTTCTTCGGTATGAGGGTGTCGAGACTTTGGAGTAGGTTTCTTGGAATGGTTGTGGATGTATTCTCCCTGGGATTGTTCAAGGCCATGCTAGATGAAGCTTTGAGCAGCCAAGTCTAGTGGAGAAGCTTCTTTGCCCACAGTGTGGAGGTTGGAGTAGATGATCTCTAAGGTCCCTTCCAAATTAAGCCATTCTGTGATTCTGTGAACTTTCTCATAGCTTCTGCAACAGCCTGAGGTGACAAACAGTAGATGCATGGGCCATAGCTGGGTGCTGCACTCTCCCCTTGCAGAAGAAGGTTGGCCAGCATCCTGGCACAGCTTACATTAGAGCAAGGAAAGTGAAAACTCTTCTTCTGGCATGATTCTCAGCCCAAACAGTTTTATGAAGTTTGCTGTTACTGTTCATGTTATTGCTGCTGATATTTGGACAAAGACCCAAAAAGGGATTACGTGCTCACAGACAAGGAGCTTCCAAGTGACACTTTCACCCAACCCTTGGCTGTGTGCAATTCATTCTTCTTAGGAGACCTATTGATTGAGATGTCAAAGTTTTATAGCCACCACCCTGTAATGAGTCGAGGATGCCAAACATGTTGCTTCTAAACCAGGAAACTCAATATTGCTCTCACACCGCTGAGTTAAGCTCACATTACAGCACTGTCTTGGTCTCTGTTAACAAGTGCGAAGAAGTATCAGGCATTTCCTAAGAATCAGGTTACAAAAATGTAGCTGAGAGACATGCAAGGACATAAAAATTCCAATGAGATAAAAGCATCCCTGTTTACATAGCAATTCTGCTTCATTAGTCTCAATGTTATTTCATTAGATTCAATGCCATTTAGCTCTGATGTTCCTTTCAAGGCTGCTTGCTTATATCGAGGCAGAGCGGGGGAAGTGCTGTAAGAAAACTCTGTGCTGAATGCAGTGTTGAAATGGGGTTTAATATGCAATGAAATATACAGATCTTGCTCCAGTTAAGCATCACTGTTTGCTTACATGTGATACCATACACACTATATCCTAAAACGAAATTGGCCTGCAGGCATCAAACCCTGCAAGCAGAGGGACTCGACTGAGACTCCTCAGAGACTCTTCAGAACACAGAAATGTTTCTTTCCCTATTTATTCATCCTTTCTGCTAGCTCAGAGTCTTTCCTATTTGGGGCTTTTAAAGAAGGCATTTTCTTTTTTTTTTTTTTTTTAAACAGGGATAAATTTCACTTCTTATTAGTCCATAAATCCATTTGGGTTGTTTTGTTGAGGGCAAAAATCCAGGGGGCATGGACTGGTACCTTAGAGGTAGAACAACTGTTCTACCTCAAGAGTTCTACCTCAAAGGTACCAGCCCATGTCCCTTGGATTTTTGCTACACTGTAAGATGTAGCTTTCTTGAAATGCCTTTTTTTAAAAATCAAAATTCTTACATGCAGCAGTTCCAACCCACAAAGGATTAATTTTTTTTTTTCCATTTTACTGTAAGCTATTTTGCACATCTTGCTATAGGGTTCCCTTTCCCTGAAAGTACATAAACTTATTTTAATTGTTCCCAGTGCTGACACCCATTTAATTAAAACAGTAGTGCTACAGCAAGATTTATTCTACAGAAACAAAGAGATTTTCAAAGCAGTAATAGAACATGTAATAGATGTGTCACATTTTAAAAGCCTAATTAAATCGATTGTTTCTCTACCTCCTCAGCATGTCTCTCTCAAGTGTAATATAATTTTAAATGCCTGAGATGTTTATTTCAACAATCATGTGAGCTGGATTCATATTTAGGATGATTGCTCTTGGCAAAGTGAAAAGAGTTGATAAGACTGAAGGACAGAATGCCATACAGAGGGACCTGGACAGGCTGGAGAGATTGGCTGAGGAGACCTTCATGAGGGTCAATAAGGAGAGGTGCAAGGTCCTGCAACTAGGTTGGGGCAACCCTCAATATCAGTCCAGGCTGGGGGATGATGAGATTGAGAGCAGCCCTGCAGAAAAGGACTTGGTGGTGCTGGTGGATGAGAAGCTGGACAGGAGCCAGCAATGGGCACCTGCAGCCCAGAAGGCAAATGGCAGCCTGGGCTGCATCAAAAACAGCACGGCCAGAGATGGAGAAAGGGGATTCTGCCCTCTGCTCTGCTGAGACATCACCTGGAGTGCTGTGTCCAGCTCTAGGGCCCCCAACATAATAGAGATGTGAACTTGATGGAAAGGGTCCAGAGAAGGGCCACCAAGATGATCGGAGGGCTGCAGAGCCTCTGCTATGGGGACAGGCTGAAAGAATTGGGGCTGTTCAGCTTGGAGAAGAGAAGGCTTTGGGGAGACCTTAGAGCAGCTTTTCAGTACCTGAAAGGGTCTACAAAAAAGCCAGGAAGGAACTTTTCACAATGGCTTGTAGTGATAGGATGAGAGGGAATGGCTTGAAGTTTGAAGACAGCAGATTTAGACTAGAGATTAGTAAGAAATTATTTGCAGTGAGGGTGGTGTGACATTGGAATAGATTGCCCAGGGAGGTTGTGGCTGCTCCCTCCCTGGAGGTGTTCACGGCCAGGTTGGACAAGGCCTTGAGTGACCTGTGCTAGCGGGAGGTGTCCCTGCCTATGGCAGGGGGTTGGAACTAGATGATCCTTGAGGTCTCCTTCCAACCTTACATTCTATGATTCTAGTGGAAGGTGTCCCTGTCCATGGCAGAGGAGTTGGAACTGGATGATCTTTAAGGTCCCTTCCAGCCCCAAACATTCTATGAAATTCCCCTTTGGTCACAATCTGGAGACAGAAGAGACATGCACATTTCAAAGAGAAGCTGGACTCCAGCCCAGAGGAAAGATTTCAGCCCATGAGGGGAACTCCTTCACCCCAGCAGCATTCCTGCAGTGGAGCAGACTGCAGGGCTTAGATAGCGCCGTGATGGGAATTGCTGCGCTTCAGCCCTTCTGCACACGTAGTGCAATCATGCCTGATTTCAACAGCAGCCAAACACTGCAAGGCCCCAAAAATGAGAATAATAAGAAGCACCAAGGGAGGCAAATTCCGTTAGAGATCATAGGAGATTATCTTACAGAAGAAAATTCAGTACAAGCTAGATATCAAATGCAAAATACTCCTTTATGGATAATCAGCAGCATAGTGGTTATTCAGTCTCCAGCATCTATAGCCCTTTTCTACTGAAGAATGCACTGCAATTATTTAGTCTTAAATAAGTAATCGCCTTTTTCCTCCCCCCCTGCTTTAATATTCTGAAAATAATTATATTACTTAAGGTTCATTAACTGTTTCCAGCAGAATAACCAGCTTTATTTAATTAGCTGGATGAAGCTTTTTAGTTAGTTTCTTTCTCCCCATCACTGATTAAACATTAGTTTCAGAAGATTAGCAGCTATTTTCTTCCACTCAATATCCTCTTTAGTTTATTTAAATAAATAAATAAATGAGAGGAAATCAAACTTAAATGTTATGATTTCATAGAAAAGACATCAATGACAAATGGTGTTTGCTGAATTCTTTTATCCACTCTCCTGCCCTGACCAGTAGAAAGGGTAAAATGCTCAAAAGCAGAGCAAATACCACCTGTAAGGGACAGGTTGAAACATGAACTGTTACTCTCTCAGTCCAATTCCACCATGTGCAAAATGACTATCACATTATGGGCATTGAATAGTCAGGATTTATCCTTTTCCTTCAATCTGAATTCAGCCATCTCCTGCAGCAGTGAATTCCACATGAATTCTATACAAGTGGTTGGTAAATGCCCCTACATGCTCCAGCTGCCCCAAAAGGACAAAATATGCTAAGTCCTGTATGTAGAATCATAGAATGGCTCAGGTAGGAAGGGACCTTAGAGATCATCTAGTCCAACCTCCCTGCCATGCACAGAGACACCTTCCACTAGATCAGGTTGCTCAAGACCTCATTCTGCCTGGACTTGAATACCTCCAGGGAAGGAGCATCCACAACCACTCTGGGCAATCTACTCCAGTCTCACCATCCTTGTACTGAAGAACTTTTTCCTAAGATTCAGTCTAATCCTACTCTCCCTCAGCCCAAGTGGAGAAGGAGGAGAGTTAGAGGCTGCAGTTGTTGGGCAGGAGCTGGGGGCACTGTAAAGGCAACACAGGCAAGCATCTTGCTGGTCCAGCAGGTGAGGAATATTTCAACAGTGTAAGTTCCTATCAGACCAGTCCCTGCAGTCACTAACCACCTTCCCTCACCAAAAACCATCTGGCTTCCACAATGTCAATGATCTGGGACAACCATGGAACAATAGTGTAACTCTTGCTGCACTTAGAAGATGAACAAGTTTATAAAAACAAGATCCAACCACATCAGCTCTCAGCTACTGCCTGATCTTCCTCAATTTTAGCAGACACCTCCACAGCTCCAAAACACACAAAATAATTTTGCATTCATCTTTTCAGTAGGGAAAGAAATAACATCTCAGCCTGTTTTGCCAGTTCATTTTTGTGCCCTTCACATCTTGTATATGCCTGTAGCTGTAAATCCAGAACATCCTCATCTGTTCCTGGGGCACATTCTCTTGGAAGCAAGCAGAGGGAGCTGGGGTTGGTTAATTTGAGGAAGAGAAGGCTGAAGGGAGACCTCATTGCTGTCTACAGCTACCTGAAAGGACGTTGTGGAGAGGCTGCTGCTGGTCTATTCTCACAGCTAAATATTGATAGAAGAGGGAATGGCCTCAAGTTGTGATTGGGTAGGTTTAGACTGGACATTTGGGAAATTTTTTTCCCATCAAGAGTGGTCAGACATTGGAATGGGCTGCCCAAGGAGGTGTTTGAGTCACCAACCCTGGATGTTTTTAAAAGTCATTTGGATGTGGAATCTGGGGATATGGTTTAGGGTGAGCATTGTAGATTAGGGATATCATTTGGACCTGGTGATCCTGAGGGTCTTTTCCAGCTGGAATGTTTCTGTGATTCTGTGAAATGCAAGTGCCTGCTGTAGGCTTCAAAATGATGCAGTGTTTTGCTGTGCTGTGTTTTTCAGGTAGTGGCATTAGCAGAGGGTCCCTGACTGGTGGCATTAGGCAAAGAACTTCCTCACTGAAAAGAACTTCTTCCTAATCTCCAGTCTAAACCTGCTCTCCTCAAGATTCAATCCATTGCCTCTCATCCTGTCACTACAAGCCTTCGAGAAAAGTCTCTCCTCGGTTTTCCTGTAAGCCCCCTCAGGTTATATACCTTCATATAAACAAGGAAATGCCTTCATATAAACAAAGGGGAAAATAGTGCTAAGAATCTCTCCATTGAATGCCTGTGCTGCATGTGCAACGGATGGTCACATAATGAGTCCTGCAGAGGGAACTGCACACTGGAGGTGACTGACAGGTAGAGTTTGGAAAAAGCCTTCTGTTTATTCACACAAAATCAATACTCAACCAGCTGACTATCAGAATCCAGCACTGTTTAACCCAGCTGTCAGGAGAGTTGTTTACATCATCCCTTTGAGCATTATATACATTTTTACAGTGGGTTAAATCTGTCCAGAACTCAACATAGCATACCCATCTATTGTCTGGGTATTGCGAGAAGAGAGACACCAAACCATTTTCCTTTCTTTTTAGGCAAGTGATGGGGTCACAAAGCAAGAAAAGATCTCAGTCTCTTATTTCTTCCCTGCATAAGCAGTTATTAAGTTAATAAGAAGCTTTCACAAATGAAAGATTCAATGAGGGCCTGTATAAAGGATGAGGGAAAACTGATAGCAGGTGGAACTTCTGTTCCTATATTCCCAGAGCAAAACCAAAGCTTGAAAGTAACTTTTAAACTTTGTTAAATTCTGCCTGTGAAGTAAAGTTTCTCTTTCAGACATAATATATCTAGGCAGGCTGTTGCAATTACATGCAAGAGTAATGCTTGGTGGCTTCAGTGCTCAACAGGCAAAAATAGTAAAACCAAATTGCCCAGGATTAAAGACAATGGAGTTTTTGTTTGGCTTTGTTTGTTTGTTTTTAAACTTAGCATGTTAAACATGTTCCATTTCCCTCAAAGTCTGACATGCTCTAAAACCAGAAGACGAAGCCCAAAGCTCTAAGTCAGATACAGCACTGGCCTTAGACACTAACTTGATGGACTTCAGCCAGTTAGTCCTGGCTACCACAATAAATTTGCACCAAGAGCAAGTTCACTGGCACAGTTTAGTCAGTCTGTAAGAAGAGATCCTCATAAGCAAATGGATTCTCAATTAAGGAATACAGTAAGATCTTGAGTCAGAATTAACTGGCCAAGCTTTCCTGACTTCCAAAAGTTTCTTTAGAAAACTTATGGGTTTGACAGCCAGATGCTCCTTCCCTCCAGCTCCAAGCTACTCTGCTGGCTCTGCCCTGCTTTTCTGTACTTTGCTGGCACATCAGAACTCTGAAAACTATCACTTGCTCCAAATTTCCTAGCCCATGCTCATTGCCAGGAACTTTTGCTGTTCCTTTTCAATGTAGTGTTGTCATCTTGATTGACAAATCTTTCAATAGCTGATGTGTTTTTCAGCTCACCATTTGCAAAACGAGCTTCTGGTCAGAGAGAGGAGCTAGGAGAGCCAGAAGAAAATTCAAAAGCTAAAGAACAGAAAACAAATTTTAAAAGGCTGACATTTCATAGGTTCATAGACTCATAGAATGATTTGGGTCGGAAGGGACATTTAAAGATCATCTAGTGCCAACACCTCACACTAGAGCAGGTTGCTCAAGGCCTCATCCAGCCTGGCCTTGAACACCTCTAGGGAGGGGGCATCCACAATCTCCCTGGGCAAGCTGTGCCAGTGTCTCACCACCCTCACTGGAAAGAATTTCTTCCTAATCTCCAGACTAATTCAGCCCTCTTCAAGCTTCGATCCATTCCCTCTCATCCTATCACTCAGAACCTTGCAAAAAGTCTCTTTCTGGCTTTCTTTTAGGCCCCATTCAAGAGCTGAAAGGCTGCTCTAAGGTCTCCCCGGAGCTTCCCTTCTCCAGGCTGAACAGCCCCAATTCTCTCAGCCTGTCCCCACAGGGGAGGTTCTCCAGGCCTCTGAACATCTTTGTGGCCTCCTCTAGGGAAGAAAAGTGAGAAAATGGTTTGACTGAACCACTGAATCACTAGGGACCAGCAGTACACAGCATTACAACCTCCACCAGCCACCTCTCTGGGCCGGAACAAGGCGAAGGAGGATTCAAGAGGCAAAAAGATACCAGGAAACCCTGTGGGTTAAGATGAGAATTTAATGAGACAATACAAAACAACACAAAGGAAAACTCTGGGTAGCACACAGAGGAACAAACAAAACAAGAACTGCATGCCACAGGCTTCATGAGCCAGAGGCTGAACTCTAAGTCCCATAAATCACTTTTGCCCCAGCCAATCCCTTCCCTTATAGTGGGCATGACATCAGCATGGTATTGAGTAACCTCCTAAGGATCCCTGTCGACAGCCTCTCCTTGCAGCATGGCTCTGCAGCACAGCAGCATCAGTCCCAGTCTCTGCTTTGCCACTGCTGGAAATGGGTGGGGGCAGTCTCCTCACCCCGCCTGGTGAGACCAGCCAGCTAAAACCCATACATCACCAAGCTCAGTTCTCATCTCTTCCTGTGAAGAATCAATTAAGAAAACCAAATTTCAAGACATTAGTATGGCACCCAGCAACAGGATTTCATTGCACCCTGATAATTTAGGGGTTTCTTTCCCTGCTGTCTGTAGTTACAGACCTTGTGTGTGTGTGTATGTCTGTGTTTTTAAATCTATCCATCTGTGAAGTGCAATGAAGTTCTGTTCAACTTTAGAGTGACTGTCCTTCTAGTTTAAATCTTCCCAGATAACCTGTTTACTGCTGCTTACTGTGTGGTGGAATAAATCACTGAAATGGACTGAGGAGTTGGTTGTAAAGCATCAAGTGATGCTGACCAAGAATGCCACTGCAAGAGAGGCAGGAAACTAATTTTATGGACGTTGCTCTCTTGCATAAAAAACAACATAAGTTTAGATCTTTTATGCAGTAATGGAGGCCACAGAGGAAGTTGTTTCTGATAACAGCATCAGCAGAGTTATCCTGAATATGACAATTGCTTGAACTTGGCAGTGGGCCTCTTTCTGTCCTGAATTAAATTGACCTCATGATGGATCCTCTCCATTTTTACTGGGACAAGTAAGATCTCAATAACCCTTGGGAGCTAATGACATGTGTGTACATGTGGATTACATATCTGCACAGCATATTGATGATGTCAATATGATACCTGTTATGGGTTTAAGAATCATAGAGGTTCTTAAGTCCTCCAGAAGTACCAGAGAGTACAAGAGGTGGACACCAAAAACCGTAATCTGTTATTTCATTCCCATCACTCTGCATCCCTATATAAATAGATATTTCTGTCTGTTCTGCCCTTTTCCCCCTCTCTCTGCTCCCAGCAGACCTTATCTCTTGCAATGCACAGGGGAGGTTTGCAGCCTTCTGCAGCCTGGGCAAAGCTAATTTTTGCTGCATAATTCAGGCCTGGTATTGGGAGGGGAAACAGGGAGGCATGGGGCAGGGGGCATTGAGGCCTTTTGTTAGACCTTGAGATTATAGGTTTTGAGATTATAGGAAAGTCCAGGTTGGAGAACTGGGCTGAGGTTGAACATGACTTTGTGTATTTTGTATTTCTGTATGTATTTGTGAATAGTATTTCCATTTAAACTTCCAATCCAGTGTGAAGCATTTTTATCTTACTCCTTTGGGAAGGAGTGAAATACCTTTCTGTTCACTCAAATCTATGACAACACCCTTCCAAGGAGTGGGGTTACCCCACCAGGGCTCACAGATGTCTGCTGGCATCCCTTTCCCTCTAGCCTTCCCCACAGCCCTCAGTGAAGCTCCTCGACCTGAAGAAGCTGGTGGAACTTGTCACATAAAGTATGAGAGTCACATTATTCAATTACAGCAGCACCTGCAATATCCAAACAGAGGCCAGGGCATCACTGTGGTAGCTACTTTAACAAAATGTAACATACAAATCCTGAAACAGATGGCACGAAGGAAGACCTATTACCATCATTTGACACAGAGGAGAAATTTAGGTGACAGATTCAAAGATGACCACAATGAAGCTAGACAAGATGTCACAGATTACATTGGATTGGAAGGGACCTTGAAAGGTGGACTTGTCCAACACCCCTGCAGTCAGCAGGGACACATCCAACTAGATCAGGCTGCCCAGGGACACATCAAGTCTGATCTCGAATGTCTCCAGGGATGGGTCCTCAACCACATCCCTGGGCGACCTATTCCAGTATTTCACCACTCTCATTGTGCAGAACTTCCTCCTGAGGCCCAACTCCAGTTTCAAACCACTGCCCCTCGTCCTATCACTACAAGCCCTTCTAAACAGCTTTCTGGTAGGTCCCCTTCAGATATTGAAATGTAGCTATAAGGTCTCCTTGGAGCCTTCTCTTCTCAGGGCTGAACAACTTCATTTCTTTCCGAGGTCCCCTCCAACCCCATCATTCTGCGATGTTGTGGAGCACCTGGCAGAGCCACGCAACATGTCCACACAATCTGCGTCATCCTTCTTCAAACTGGGATGTGCCTCCTCCTTATCCAGCTACAAGTCACTCTTCTCATACATTAAAAAAATAAATAAGTAAATAAAAAGGCAAGCAGCAAACTGAAACATCAGTTCCTGAAGCATCTCATGAATGCATTCACATTACCTGGGATGATAGTGCTGTCACCTCTAAAGGATGATGTAAGGGTCAGGAAGCATATCTATATGACATGGAAAGGACTGGAGCCTCTGCTGAGTTACAGTGATGACAGAACTGCAGAGCATGTTTCTGCTCTTTACCCACTGGCAGCCATGGATTCAGTGAATTATGGGGAAATAGGTGTGCACCCAAGATATGGGAAGAAGTGGCAGAACACTGCAGTACTCACAGAATGCCAGGGGCTGGCAAGGATCTCCAGAAATCAGTGAGTCCAACCCCCCCTGCAAAGCAGGACCTCAGAGTTTAGTTAAATTTAGTGGCTATCAAGGCACTTCCCCAGCCATAACAGAGATAGGATTACAACCCACAGGCATTGCAAAACTTCATGTTAAGGAGTCAAAGGAGAGAATTAGGTCAAAATGATCTGAACAAAAATCTAGTGATATGAAGGGAGGAGAGGAAAAAAAAAATGAGAAGAACCATCTACACCACAAACATCTTCAGATAGCAGGAAGGCAAGAATCACAGAGGGATGGGACCCAGCCCCTAAAGCACTTAGGAGGTGCAATGGTACTAGTTTGGCAGCAGAGAAACAGAAAGCTCAACCACCTATCGTGTCTTGCTTGCATCACTACATGCTTGTTGCTACCCCAGTGCTGCAGATTTCCACCAAATCTTCTAAAGCAAAAAAATATCATCTGACCATTGGTTTTCCTTTGGCCATGCAGGTACAGCTTACCACAGACTTCACAGGGAAGCGGATGAGGAAAGCTCACATGATTTTTTTCACACTTTCTGATAAGCATGAGCTGTAGGCTTCAGCACACAACCTGGCCAAAACAGCCAGCTAGCCAAAGCCAGTGGGTGGTGAGACTCTGGAAGAGGTTTCCCGGGGAGGCTGTGGATGCCTCCTCACTGGGGGTGTTCAAGGATATGTTGGATGAGGCCCTGAGCAGCCAAGTCTTGTTGAGATGCATCCCTGCCCACGGAGGGGAGACTGGAGTAGATGATTTCTGAGGTTTCTTCCAACCTAGGCCATTCTATGATGAGAAGGACATCTGCCTTCCCCCAACCATGCAATCATAGACTGGTAGGGATTGGAAGAGACCTCTGGAGATCATTGCGTCCAACCCCTCTGCCAAAGCAGAATCACCATAGGCAAGCCACACAGGAGATGCCTTTCTAGTTAATCAGCAATGTGGCTCCTCTGGAGCCACTCCCAGCAGCATCTCTCTTATGCTGAGGGCCCCAATTTGCACTAGGACAGGTAGCTGTGCCCCACTATCCCCTGCACCACCCAGCAAGGTATGCTGGCTGAGCTCAGAAAGACTCAAAGCTTCAGAGAAACCCCATGAAATCCTCCCCAAAATTATATAATGTGGATGATCCTTTAGCTCTGCTCAGTTACTGCAGAGACTGATTGATCCTCCAAACAACAGGATAAGAATAGGTACTTCCTGAGGTGAGCTACCTCTCCATCCTATCAAACATTGATTGCTTGGGTTTGCTTTCCATGCCCTTTGCTTCCTAGATCAAGGTTATCTACTATCTCCTTTAGATTACTGACCTGCAAGCTCTGCATCCTTACAAGGCTGCTAGCCATAGCACCTCTCAGCACCATGACCACTTCACTTTTAAGCATGCACTTTGATGCTTCCTGCAATGGAGACCTTCTCTATAAGTTTCCTGTGCACCTCCAAAGTCACTACACTCTCTGCAACCCCATCCCAAAACTTTTGTTAGGAGTCTTGTGGAACCAACTCCCCCAAAAAGTCACAGCTGTGGTTAAATTGCTGGGTGACCCAAGGTCCCTGCTGTCTCTACACACAGGCATTGACCCATAAACCACCTCCTGTGCCTGATGCCTCTCCCATTAGCTCCTTTCCACACTTGGGAGAGGTCGGGATGATCTGTTTGTACAGCACTTAGAGGTACATGAGGTCCGTGGCCCATACTGGCTGTTCTCAGGAAGAAGTGTGAGGCAGATCACAAAGAAGCCATTAGCAAATCAAAGGGAAGTTAAAAAGCAGCAGCTTTTCACCCACTTCCAGTAGATAAGAGGGAACTTGTGCTTCCCTCCCACTTCTTAACTTCTGCTTGTACAATTAACACTTTATCATCATGGGGCATTTTCCTATTTGAAATTGTTTATTAACCTCAACCCTTTTTTTTTTCCCTTCACCATGTGTTTACATTTAATCATCTACCAAGCCTGAATATCTTGACTACTAATAACAATCAACACATTACTAACATCACTTTCGTTTTAAGCCCTGCGACTAAACATTGCAAATTAATTCTACGTTAATTAGTTTCATTAGCTATGCAAATATTTCTCAGGCTTTAAAGCATTAAATCAGATTTAATTTGCTAAGACAATGTTCATTGGGAGTTTGAGGAATCTGTTCTTGCATTCCATTAATTAAGGCACATTACACTGTGGGGTCTCTACGGGAAAAAAAATGTTAATAAATAATTAAATTTAAAGAGACAGAACTGTTAAACTTGAACTTTTCCTACTGCAAGGGTAGTAACACTAAAGCAGAGAGTGTGTGATCTCCCTTGTGACTTTACTCCCAAGCAGTGCAGTCAAAGTGTGAAGTAAACTCACTTAAGAGAATTGAGGATGCTAAGGTGCAGAATTGTTCCTTAGAGAATCATGGAATCAAAGGATACATTTTGTTGGAAGAGACCTCCAAGATCATCCAGTCCAACCTTCGACCCGCTCCAGCAGGTCCACACCTCTCTTGTGTTGAGGGCCCTGTAGCAGGGATCCTATTTCCATTGCTAGGACAGCCAGGTGTTCCTGAAAAGTGATCTTGCAAATGCAGATCTACTGTTTCCACCATGCTAGAGGGATAAATCCAACAGCACCATTTACTTATTTTGGGCTGCATCAGAAGAAGCATTGCCAGAATGTCAAGAGAGTGAATTCTGCCCCTCTGTTCTGCTTTGATGAGACCCCCACCTTCAATACTGTGTCCACTTCTGGTGTCCTCAGCATAAGGAGGACACAGAGCTGCTGGAGTGAGTCCAGAGGAGGACCACAAGGATGATGAAGGCTGAAGCACCTCTGCTGTGAGGATAGGCTGAGGGAACTGAGGTTGTTCAACCTAGAGAATAGAAGACTCTGGGGGGACCTTAGAGCTGCCTTTCAATACCAGAAGGGAGCCTACAGGAAGGCTGGAAATGGAACTTTTCATAAGGGTATCCAGTGATAGGACAAGGGAGAATGGTTTGAAGCTGATGGAGAGCAGGATTAGACTGGATCTTAGGAAGAAGTTCTTCAGTACAAGGGTGATGAGACTCTGGAATAGGTTGCTCAAAGTGGTTATGGATGTTTCCTCCCTGGGGGTGTTTAAGGCTAGGTTGGATGAGTCCTTGGGCAACTGAGTCTAGTTGAGGGGCATCCCTGCCCATACCCAGCAGGTTGGAGTAGATGATCTCTGTGGTCCCTTCCAACCTAAGCCATTCTGTGAAGACAGGGGTAGCTTTGGATGACGTACTCATACTCTTATACTTAATTTGCAAATCCTACTCTGGGGAGCAATTGTCTTTTTGGTGGGTTGCTCCATCACTCCCTTAAATAGGGTCCTGATTTTAGAAGCTATGGATGTAGAAATAAATAATAAGAGTAGCAATAACAGAGTTACTTGGAAAGCAGCCCCTTGGAAAATGAATGGACCTTTGTGAAGACAAGTAGCCCTGAGGTTGCTCACACTCATCGAGTTTCAAGAACTGAAAGAGCTTCTGGACTTCAGGGATGAAGAAAAAAAGGCAGTCACTTCTGGTTGCAATACTCCACTTTTAGCAAATACTCATACATTTAAATAGCTCAGAATTGAAATCATTCCTTTCCTTTAGTTTGCATTCATCACAAAGTAAGGCATTTGCATTTATTTTCATACTGAGTCCCTTAGTTCAGCAGAACGCAAAGGCCTCATGGATACATTAAGAGCATCAAATGTTTTCTCCTTCTTCTAGGACTAGGTCAATCCATTATTTATTAATTAAATGGTGATAAAGGGAATGAAGGGTTTGGCTGTTTCAAAAAGGTTATTCTTTTTTCAGTTTCACAGTTACTCATCTAAACACCACACAACTCAGAAATAATGAGGCAAGGTGTGAAAAGGGACTGCCTTGACCCCTGCATTTTTCACAAAGAAGAGGTGTTTAATGAATTTCATCTGTGGAGCTGCAGCAGTTACATATAAACTCAAACACTGCACTCTGTTCCTGTTTATTTTAACCCAAACCAGGCAAAGTAATAGGCCTAAAGCAAGCAGCATCTCACACTGATACCACCTGCTCCCATATTCAGCAGCCTTCATGAGAGAAAAGAAAGATAAGGATCCTGTGGCCAGCCTGCCCTTGGGAAGGGACATAAAACAGCTGAGAAAGCAGGGAGAAAAAGGAAAGTAGGGGAAGCTCCAGAAATGTCTTTCTGCTAGCCCTCCCATTCATCTTCTTCATTTGTCATCTGGAAAACACTCTTCTCTCTGGCAGCCACACGTACAGGCCAACAGTTCTCTTTGTCTTATTCTCAGCCAAAGGGAATGAGGTGGAGAAAGTGAAGAGTTGAGCCAAAGGATGCTTGCTGGGTGATCTGGGCATGCAGCAGCTGCTGGCAGGCTAAGCCAGAGCTCTTTCATGTTCCACTTCACACCCACACATGCCTCATCTGTGCAAGGGTGAGGCAGCAACAGACACAGCAGGAATGCGTCAGGCCTACAGCTTCTGCTTCTTGGGCTTGTGTGCAAAGGCAGAGGAGGGTAGGTGACTAGTAGGAAACTAGTGATGAAAGGAGTAAGAAAGGAGGTGTGCAAAGGCTGGAAATGGTGAGGGGAAAAAACATCTATGGATGCTTGCAGCTGGCCAGATAATAAGCATACTGGGAGAGCCTTACGGGCCTCACCAACCTGCTCTTCTGGGCATCCTGGGCTGGACAATGGGACTGGACCAAGCTGAAGCATGCCAAGGAAAGAAAGCTTTGCTGGTACAAATGAAAGGATCACCTTTGGTGGGATGAACAGAACCTTCTTATAGAACCATAGAACTGTTTTGGGTGGAATCACAGAAACATTCAGGTTGGAAAAGATCCGTGGGATCACCAAGTCCAACCTATAACCCTACTCAACAAGATTCACCTTAAACCATACCCCTAAGCACCACATCCAAACAACTCTTAAATACTTCCAGGGTTGGTGACTCCACCACCTCCCCAGGCAGCTCATATTCCAGTCCTTGACCACTCTCTCCATGAAAAACTTTTTCCTAATGCCCAATCTAAACCTACCTAGTCTCAGCTTGAGGCCATTTCCTCTTGTTCTGCCTCCAATTACCTGTCAGAAGAATGCCCCTTCAGGTAGCTGTAGACAGCAATGAGGTCTCCCCTCAGCCTCCTCTTTCTAACTAACCATCTCCAGCTCCCTCAGTCACTCCTCATCAGATTTATTCTCTAAGCCCTCCACCAGCTTTGTTGCCCTCCTCTGGACCCACTCCAGCACCTCCACATCTCTCTTGTATTGCCTTGCTCAAATGGGAACACAATACTCAAGGTGTGGCCTCACCAAAGCCGAGTACAAGGGGACAATCTCCACCCTGCTCCTGCTGGCCACAGCATGTTTAATACAAGCCAGGATGTCATTGGTCTTCCTGGCTGCCTGGAAAAGACCTCCGACATACTCGAGTCCAATTGTTGACCTAACGCCACCATGTACATCAAACCATGTCCCAGAGTGCCATGTGTACAAGTTTTTTGAACACCTCCAGGGATGCTGACTCCACCACCTCCCTGAGCAGCCTGTTCCAATGCCTGATCACTCTTTCAGTAAAGATTTCCCCCCCCCCCTGCCCAATATCCAACCTAAACCTCCCCTGGTTCAATTTGAGGCCATTATAACTCAGAGAAATTCAAGAGACAAGATCTGGGCCGCATCAGAGAAAGCATATCTGAAAGGCTGCAGATGGGAGGAGATCAAGATGGGCAGCAGGACATCCCAAATCAATATGTAAGAGTAGGCAATGAGTCCCAATCCAAAGAAAGAAAGAAAGAAAGAATGATAAACACTGTACCAGGCTGTCAGCTGTGGCCCTTCCCCACCTCCCTGAGCTTTGGTGATGTGAGCCATTACACAAGGACTCTCTTTCATTCTTTTTTTTTGGCTGGTATTCAAAAAGAGACTCTGGTCCTGATGAGCCCGAAAAAGTAGAGTAGAATCATAGAATTGTTCAGGTTGGAAAAGATCTTGAAGATCATTGAGTCCAACCATCAACTTGACACCACTGTGGCCATTAAACCGTGTCCCAAAGAGCCATGCCCACTAAACTTAGTGGAAGAACAAGTAGGAGAGAATGAGAAACTAAGTAGTAGTTTTCATCGGCACCTTGCAATCTGAATCTGCTGTGCCTGAGAGTGAGGTGGTGACTCCCACAGCCTGAGCACCCTCTAGTGGCACTGAGCACCCTTCCAGCCTGGCACTCACACACACTTCCAAGCACCAACATCAAGCCATTTCCAACAGGTATCTAAACACAAATATTTTGGGAATGGTATCAATGCAAGCAAAGAACTAACTAAGGAGCTCTTATCACATCATACCCCATAGCAAGCTCGTACCAGGAACCCTTCCATGGGGTTGCAAATCCAAATCCTTTAGATGCACCCACAGCACCTACCTGGCACACCATCTCCCTGCTAATTAGGGGAGGCAGTTATGTGAGGGTCCTTCACAGAACCTAGCCCTGAGGCAGCAAGTGATCAATCTCTCACTTGGCACTAACCCAGAGGAAGGAAAGAAAGTCTATACCAGAAGTCCTGACTTCCAGTTGTGCAAACTGAGAATTGAAAGGAAATGGATTAAGTCAGTTGGAGAACAGAGGTGCAGGGATTTCAGTGTTAGCATTTTCATCCTTAACTGAACAAGTTCCAGAAATTCTCCTTTCAGCAGAACAAAAAACTCACAGAGAAGCGTTCCAGAGATAGCAGCAGAATACACATCTTAGAAGGACATTAGCAGGGAATGCAATAATGCCACATCAGCAAAGGCTCCTCAGCTAATCTGATTCAGAAATCCTAGAGAAAGAGAAGTGCAAGCAAAAATTATAGCAAGCCAAAGCACAGAAGAATAATCATCTTCTGCCTTCCCTTCTGCAAGGCAGCAGTTTACAGGTGCTCAAGCCCCGGACAAGAGCAGCTCTGCTGGAAGCAGTGAGGCACAAATCCAAAATCCCCTTAAGAGCATAAAAGGGACCACACCTAGGCTTGCTTCCTTCTTTACCTAGCAGCATTTCTTCCCTCCATGGAAACTAAAAGAAAAGATTGACTTTGCAAGTGTTTCTTCCTCCCATACGATAGATGTGGGGATTTACAACTCTGGTTCCTAAATGGGTGCAACTCCTTGCCACCAGGAACCCCACTCTAGTGTGAGTTGGGCTTCATATTCATACTTCTACCCAGAGCTCCCTAGCTCGCTCTGGATAGCTCTTTATAGTTTGCATCATTTGGGATATCTCTTTTGGAGATGTCCTTCCACAAACTTTAAAAGCCTGTAGACCAAACTTTTCAGACAAATGATGCTGCTGCAGCAGCCAGATAAGTAAAAGCTAGGCAGAAAAGTTTGCTATCAGCTCCAGCTCTTCAATTCAGCTGGCAAATCACATGCTGGGTGGCATCAGAAGAAGCATGGCCAGCAGGTCAGGAGAGGGGATTCTGCCCCTCTGCTCCAGAGAGACCTCACCGGCAGTACTGTGTACAGCTCTGAGGCCCCCAGACAGACATGGACCTGCTGGAGTGTGTCCAGAGGAGGGCCACTAAGATCTTCAGAGCGCTGGAGCACCTCTGCTATGAAGACAGGCTGAAAGAATTGGGCCTGTTCAGCCTGGAGACAAGAAGCCTCCAGGGAGACCACAGAGCTGCATTTTGACATCTGAAGGAGGGCTACAGGAAGGCTGGAGAGGGACTGTTTAGAAGGGCTTGTGGTGATAGAACAAGGGACAACGATTTGAAACTGGAGCAGGGGAGATATAGGTTGGACATCAGGAGGAAATTCTTTGCAATGAGTGGTGAAATACTGGAGCAGGTTGCCCAGGGATGTGGTTGAGACCCTGTCCCTGCAGACACTCACAATCAGACTCATTGTGTCTCTGTGCAGCCTGATCTAGTTGGAGGTGCCCCTGCTGACTCCAGGGGGTTGGACAAGATGACATTTGAGGGTCTTTTCAAGACCAATGCAATCTGTGAATCTGTGTAAAAGTCACAGCTGAATCCAGGTAAGTAATGGATGAATTGGGGTCAGTCACCTCCTAGATCCATTCCCAAGCATTACACTAAACTCCTTATTCACAAAAGCACAAAATTGTGGAGGTTGGGAGGGATCTGCAGAGATTACCTAGTCCAATTCTCCTGCTAGAGCAGAATCACCTAGAGTAAATCACACAGGAACACATCCACGTGGGTTTGGAATGCCTGCAGAGATGGAGACTCCACAACCTCTCTGGGCACACCACTGAAGCAGTGCAGAAGGAAAAAAATCCAAAACAACAAAACACACGAATGTGAGGTTAATCGCAACTGAAAATGTCTCTCATTTAGAACTTGATTCTGATTTCACTTCATGTTGGTGCAAATTTCTGCCAGTAACCAATAAAAGGTTTTACAAAGCAGTCTTTCTTTAAGGCTATGAGCCACTGTATATGCAGGGAGATAGTCTGGTTGTCAAGATGGTTAAAACATATTTCTGGATGCTGGCCTCATGATGCAATACACACACACACACACACATCCCCCTTCTCCAAATGTCTGCTCTAGCTCATTACCTAAACAGTTGACAAACTCCATTAATCTGATGTTGAGTTGGTGGGGGAAAGAAAAAATAAAAAAGTAAATCTGTATGCCTTGTAAGTCATATCAGGACAAGCAGAAAACATTCCTACATGCTTTATCAGTACCAGCGCATTTTCTGACCGATGGCCAATTACACAAGGTCCTGCACCCTTGGAAATACTGACCTTGAAATAATTTAACCTTACTGGATGTCAGTGGAAGAGGTAAGAAATTGAGTAAGATGAGAATGGCTAACACTAATGCTTTTGGGAATTGGCACTAAGATTCTCAATTGTTTTCCCTTATAAGTCTACATATATTTGTCTAATTCGACGACTTCTTTCACTGAATCATAGAATGCATTGGAAGGAATACTTAAATATCACCTAGTCCAACCTCCTTCAGTAAGCAGATACATTCTCAATCAGAGCAGGTTGCTCAGAGCCTCACCAAGCCTCACTTTGAGTGTCTCCAGGGAAAGGGCCTCCAGCACCTCCCTGGGCAACCTGTTCCAGTGTTCCACCGCACTTCTTCCTAACGTCCAGTCTAAATATACCTTGTTCTATAGTTTAAAATCATTGCCCCTTGTCCTATTGCTACAAGCCTCTGTAAATAGTCCCTCCCCAGATTTCTTGGACACCCTTTCCAGGTACTGGAAGGCCTGTTCTCCAGTCTGAACAATCTCAAGTGGTTCAGCCTGTCTTTGTAGAAGTGCTCCAAACCTCTGATCATTTTTGTGGCCCTCCTCTGCAACCTCACCATTAGGTCCACATCCTTCTTGTGTTGACTGCCCCAGAGCTTTAACAAACTCCAAGTGTTTTCCAATCCTCTTCCTAATGTTTACTAAAAAAAAAAAAAAAAAGTATTTTTTTTCAAAATCACTATGGCCTGAGCAGTTCTGATTTTCTCTCAACAGCTTGTGAGCTATCATTTTTATATAGTGAACTGCTATTAACTCTTAAACCAATATCTAATTATTGAAATTACTGCAGACTTCTTAAACTCTGTCCTATCCTTCTCTGTGCTATCAGAATCACACAAGCTGGGCTGTGTTATGTAGCAGGTGAAACTCCATGCAATTGCAGACCTTTTGAACCTGAAAGTCTGTGAAGCACTTGAACAAAAATCTCAGGATCTAGGCAGCATGCCACTAGTTTTTAACACAGTATTCAAACATCCTGAGAGTGGCAAAGTGTAGAAATTACGTTGGAATTTCATCATTCTGGCCACATCTAGCATTAGAATCAAAAATAATCATAGAATGGCTTAGGTTAGAAGGGACCACAAAGATCATCTGCTCCAACCTCCCTGCCATGGGCAGGATACCTCATAACTAGACTTAGCTGCTCAACGCCTCATCCAACCAGGCCTAGAACACCCGCAGGGAAGAGGCATCCACAACCTCCCTGGACAGCCTATTCCAGAGTCTCACCACCCTTGTACTAAGAACTGCTTCCTAAGATCCAGTCCAAATCTACTCTCCCTCAGCATGAGACCATTCCCCCTTGTCTTGACTCCAGATGCCCTT
This sequence comes from Ramphastos sulfuratus, assembly GCA_013399055.1. Lineage (NCBI taxonomy): Eukaryota > Metazoa > Chordata > Aves > Piciformes > Ramphastidae > Ramphastos > Ramphastos sulfuratus. The sequence continues at coordinate 23,282 of WBNM01003850.1, read as the reverse complement.
ATGAAAAGTCCTTCTTCACCCTTCCCATAGAATCCCTTCAGGTATTGGAAGGCAGCTCTAAGGTCCCCCGAGTCTTCTCTTCTCCAGGCTGAAAATCCCCAGCTCCCTCAGCCTATTCTTATGGTAGAGGTGTTCCAGCCCTTGCATCATCCTTGGGGCCCTTCTCTGGACTCACTTCAACAGCTCTGTGTCCTTATGCTGGGGACACCAGAACGGGATGAAGTATTCAAGGTGGGGTCTCAAGGTGGGGGCAGAGTAAAGGGGCATAATCCCCTCTCTTGCCTGGCTGGCCACACTCCTCCTGATGCAGCCCAGGGCATGGTTTGCCTTCTGAGCTGCATTACCTCATTGCCAGCTCATGGTGAGCTTCTTGTCAATCAATACACCCAAGTCTCTTTCTTCAGAGCTACTCTCGATCCACTCTGCATCCAGCCTGGATTTGGCTTCATTAAAAAGATGAAATGCACCACAGATTATTTTTTGTTTCCAAGATGACATGCCAAAGTACAGAGTCAGTAAGACCATACATATAGCTGCAATGAAGTGTCAGGTGCAAAACTGCTTCTTAACTTATGAATTTCCAAAGTCACATTTTGATCTCATTTGCAGCGATGTTAATCCAGAGCCCAATCAAATTCAAATTTATGCCATTATAAAGGAGTGCAGAATTTGGCTCTTAAATTACAGCAGCTAAGCACAACAGATTTTGTTTCCCTTGGAGTGTTTTTAAGCTCCTGATAAAGAGACAGCTTTTATGTCTTTAATAATCCCTTCTTCCTGAATTCAATGAGGTAAACATCAAACACTCACTCAAACTGCAGGGCTTCCTTCATTTTTCGTGACAGCTTTAATGTCTTTTAAAATAGTTTCTAAAGCAGTGCATAATACATGGTAGAAGTGACAGAGGGATCAGGTTCAGACCTGACTGAGAGTGGTGGTACCACCCTCTTGACACTTTGAGACAACAGGGGGGAAGGGGAAAAAAAAAAAAAAAAATATATATATATATAGACATGAAAAAGTTTTGGGAAGAGGAACTGTGAATCAATAGTGTGCTCAACGCTTGAATGCAGCAATTACTGACCACGAGTTTTGCCATCTAGTGAATAAAGCTCACAGCTTAGCCTACTTCAAACCTTACCCAGCCTTTAGGCTTTGGCTGTATAACATGAACATGTATAGTTGGTGTACATCTAGTGTATACATGGTGTACATCTAGTGTATACTTGGATGTATTAAGAAGAGTGTGGCCAGCAGGTCGAGGAAGGTTCTCCTCAACCACCACTCAATCCTAGTTAGGCCACGTCTGGAATACTGTGTGCAGTTCTGGGCTCGCCAGTTCAAGAGGAACAGGGAACTGCTGGAGAGAATCCACATGAGAGCTATGAGGATGATTAAGGGAATGAAGTATCTCTCTTACAAGGAAAGACTGCAAAATCTGGGGCTGCTTAGTCTGGAGAAGGGAAAGCTGAGAGGGGACCTTATCGATATCTACAAATATCTGCAGAGTGGTTGTCAGGAGGATGCTTTTCAGACACCCAGGATAAGGGGCAATGGATGTAACCTCAATCACAGGAAATTTCATCTCAAGAGGAGAAAAAGCTTCTTTACTGTGAGTGCCAGAGCCCTGGAGCAGGCTGCCCAGAGAGGTTGTGGAGTCTTCTTCTCTGGAGACTTTCAAAATCCACTTGGGTGTGTTCCTGTGTGGGCTGCTCTAGGTGATCCTGCTTTGGTACTAGAGGTCCTCTTCAACCCCTAACATTCTGCAGTTCTTTCTCTCTCAACATCCTTCCTCCAATCTTCAGTGAAGGTAAATCACAGGTGTATACGACCCAGCCAAATCCCTTCTCAAAAATACAATTTTTTTTTTTTTTTGGTCAAGACCTGCCACAGATCGTAACGCAACACTGCCAAGCAAACTGGGAAGCGAGAATCAGTAATTAAGTAACTGGCAAAATAACAGACTTGCTTTCTATAAACAAACTTTCCCATTAACCAGCACTTAGGAGGATGGATTTGGTCCAAAGTTACTCACTACTTGCTGCTTTGTGACTGCAGTGCAGAGACTGTGCTGAGGGATGTGGTCTAGCACCAGGCTTAGTAATGTTTGGACTCAATGATCTTAAAGGTCTTTTCCAAATGAAATGATGCTATGATTCTATAATTATTGTCAGCTATAATTCCACTGTAATTACCATGGTTCAGCATGTTAAACACTATATTGGCAGGGCTATGAGTATCTTGGGATGTTTTGGACAAGGCAAAGTTTGTCTATAGGTCAGAAAATAATGAGACATTTTAGGTTTAGTTCACTAAACACAAAAGAACACTTAGTTTTACAGTACCATAGTGGGGAAAAACCCAATGAACAAAACCACAGAAAAAGCAGCAAATAATAGGTTCATAAATGATTAGGGCTGGAATGGACCTTAGAGGATCATCTGGTTCCAAGCCCCCTGCCATGGGACACCTTCCACTAGAACAAGGTTGCTCAAGGCCTCGTCCAACCTATCTTTGAACACCTCCAGGGAGGGGGCATCCACAACCTCCCTGGGCAACCTGTTCCAGTGTCTCACCACCCTCACTGGAAAGAGTTTCTCCCTAATCTCCAGGCTAAATCTGCCCTCCTCAAGCTTCAGTCCATTCCCTCTCAACCTATGACTACAAGCCCTTGGAAAAAGTCCCTTTCTGTCTTTCTTGCAGGTTCCTTTCAGGTTCTGGAAGGCCGCTATATGCGTCCCTGGAGCCTTCTCTTCTCCAAGCTTAACAGCCCCAAGTCTCCCAGCCTGTCCTTACAGGGGAGGTACCCCCTAATCATCATCATGCCCCTCCTCTGGACCTGCTCCTGCAGTTTCATGTCCTTCATATGCCACGCCATGGACAGTTGTTCTGTTTTCACTGCTAAACAATGAGAAACAGGTCAGAGCAGAGCACAAACCCATGCAATGGCAGACTGCCTGTTGCCTCCATACCATTCTTGGTACGACACCTACCCTTACAATGAAGTATTGTCACCGAGGCACCCACAAAACAGACAGCAACAGCCACCTGAAAACTGTGGGTTTACTGCCACTCCTTCCAACAGAAAGAGATCTCAAGGTCAGATGTCAGCTGGGAATATCCTGCTGCACCAACCAGTGAAGCTATCTAGGGAGAGACGAACCAAAACATGCACTCAATGGCTCACAAGGGGAAAACTTCTCCACAGACACTCACCAAAGCAGGGATGATGACTCCTTCAACGAGGTCCCAGTCTAAAGGGAGAGGATCCAACTGCCAGGTCACTTGCTGTGTGAAGACCAAACCTCTCGGTAGCAGGACTCCTGCCCAGGTTTTGAGGTGCACTGTGGTAAATTTCTTAATTAGTTGGAGGGCTGCGTCCTCCAAGCAACAAAAAAAGCAAGGTGAGAAATCTTGGGTCCGCAGGTGCCAGCTGATAACTGCTGACCATCAAGCCGATCTTTTATCAGCTGCCGCCAGACCTCAGCCTTCTATCTGTCAGGACCTTTGTCTTTGTCAGGGCGGTTGTACCTGGCACAAGTATGCAGTTAGACTCGATGGGGTGTGAATCGCCACTGAGTTGTTACATGTCTGCAGGAAGGAGTCTGAAGCCAAGGAGGCATAATTTATCCTGACACGTGTATGCAGCAGCAGCCCTTTTAAAACGCAGTTCAGGTGGAAGAAATACCGGAGCATCTGTGCTGTGCTCTGCTCTTCAGGCAGAAAGCACAATCCATGGCAGGATACATGCCCACTGTTATCATCTGGAAACCAAGTAAAGCATATGTTAGAGCAGATGCTGCACTACGATTTCCCCCACCTTGGACTCCGTTAAGGGCAGCCAGTTAATTGTAACACTGTAATTAGCTGTGTTTGGCTATCTCAAAAGCACATGAGTATCCCACTGGCACTGCCTCTCTGAGGAACTGTAAAAAGGCATGTTGAGGTTAACAAATGGAGAAAGAGAGGGAAAGGCAGTACACTAAATAAATGGGCTAAACTGTGTCTGCAGTGACAGGGGCAACCTGATCTAGTTAAGGATGCCCCTGTTTACTGCAGAGGGAGTTGGACTAGATCTTTGGAGGTCCCTTCCAACCCAGACCATTCTGTGAATCTGTGATTCTATGACTGTAAGCTCTGGGTTGCTCCAGAGCAAAGCAGGATGACAGGTTGCAGCCCTGCTGTTACATATTAGAGAGAGAAACCTTGTAGCAGCAGCTCCCCGAAGCTAGATCTCTCGGTCCTTGATCCATCAACCCCATACTTCTGATCAGTAGGAGCCTGCATGGAGTAAGGATGGTGGGGTTTTCCTGTTTACATTTTTTCCCCTGTGCAGAGCAAACCTACAAGCTACAGCTGCAGCCCCGGTGGCTGTTATCACTCCTGCATTTCCTGCGTGCAGAAGGGCTCATGGACGCTTCTGCACAGCGGCCTTGAGGCAAGGATCCTGGAAAGCAAACCCTGCATATGCCAGCACTTGAGCAGAGGAACAGCATCAGGCATAGCTTTAATTCCCTGCGACTGCAGTGAAACTTCAGCCCCATCAAAGCTAAGCTCCCACTTAGGTACTGCTAGAATAAAGAGGGTTCCCTGAGCTGTAAGATATATGCAGTGCTATTAATTGTGGCTATACAGCCACCAACCAAAGGAGGTGTAAGCTTCTTTTTATAGAACCACAGAGCTGTTTTGCTTGGAAAAAAACTCTAAGATCACTGAGTCCAACCACTGACCCAACACCACCATGGTCATTCAACCATGTCCCAAAGTGCCATGTTCACATGTTTCTTGAATACCTCCTGGGGTGGTGATTCCACCACTTCCCTGGGCAGCCTGTTCCAATGCCTGCCCACTCTTGCAGAAAAGAAAATTTTCCTCACCTCCAATCTAAACCTCTCTTGGAGGAATTTCAGGCAATTTCCTCTTCTATCACTTGTTACTAGGGAGAAGAAACCAATCCCAACCTCACTCCAACCTCCTTTCAGAGAGCAGTAGAGAGCAATGAGGTCTCCCCTCCACATTCTCTTCTCCACACTAAGCAACCCCAGCTGCTCCTCACCAGCCCTGTTCTCCAGACCCTTCACCAGCTGGGTTGCCCTTCTCTGGACATGCTTCAGCACCTCAAAGTCCTTCTTGTAGTGTGGGGCCCAAAACTGACCCTGTAATCATGGTGGAACCTCCTGTGTAGCTACAGAGCCATACAGGGCTCCTCCACATAGGAATTGCTGTTACTCCTGCATCTGTGAATTTAGTTTGATGCCACAAGCATATGTGCTTAAACTTATTATTCCGTTTTGGACAGAGAGGAACTCAAAACCAAATGACCATGTTTTTGCTGCCAGAAATAAAGATTTTTGCTTAAAATTCCAATTCGGGTATGTTTTAAAAAACAGGGCATCAAAACCTTCATATATATACAACTGACATCTCCCAAGGATAGTTTCTGGGGAGAGAGTTTCAGGGATAGATACACTTTCAGGGGGGTAAATTTGCTTCTCCCTATAATTTGTACAAGATTCCCTAGAAGAACTTAGATGAACTGGTGAGCTGAATGCTGTTAAGGAGGTATGATTGGTACAGGTTATTAGATGCTTTTTTGCAGCTGATCACGAGATATATATACTCTGTACACACAGGGGCCTAAGGGCATATAAATAACAAACATTTATAATCACATGGCTAATTGTGATGCTCTCCTGCCCTCTGACAAACCTGCTGGAAGTGGGAAGGGAAGGCTCAGAGAACTACAGAATGGTTTGAGTTGGAACAGACCTTAAGCACCATCTAGTTCCAAAAATCCTGCCGTGAGTAGGGACACCTCCCACCAGACCAGGATGGTTAAGGCCTCATCCAACCTGGTCTTAAACATTTCTAGGGATGAGATGTCCACTAGCTCTCTGGAAAACCCATTCCAGAATCTCACCACCCTCACGGTAAAACATCTGAGGCATCTCATCAGCACAAATGCAGCCCTTGGTGAGCCTTAAGTCCCAAAACATCTCACAGAAACTGGAACTTTGCTTTGAGGACAAAATACTGAAGGTAAGAAGAGAGAAATGCCCTTGCAGCCTGCAGTATACTGACATTAGCACCAAAGATGTAACTGCAGCTCACACCCAAACACAATCCAAGCTAGCCAGCTTCAGTAGGACAACCGAAGCACAGGTCTCAGCCCTCAGGCATGACCAGCCACTTATGTGTGACATAGGTACACTCCTGCGCTCCTGGCATGCACTGCACAGAGTAATCACATCCCCAAACACCATATACTGCTCTCACACCTTTGCTGATAATACACTCAAAGGCATCTGATCATCAACAACACTCTGCAAACCACCAAATGCTGCAGATAAAACAGACGGCCCATGGTGCCTGCCAGGCACAGAATGACAGCAGGCGTCACTCGGCACTGCTGCTCCCCATGCTCTTCCAAGCTGGCTTGTCACACAGTTATTTTTTTAAAGATGCATTCTTTTGCCTGACTTTGGGACTATCAGCAGCTTTGTGGACAGACAAGCTATCTGGCAGCAGGGAGTCTGTTTCCTGACCTAAGGACTGCATATAGTCAATTCAGGAACTGACCTGCTCCTCAGCAACCAGCAATTTGGCAGCAGGAGTCTCAAGAAAGGACTTTCTTGATTGCCTTCTGGCCATCTCCTTCCCAAATCAATCCATATGAGCACAGGTAAATAACACAAGAATACACCTGGACTGTTCCTCATTGATTTCTCCTTGTAGGAAATGAAGCTGTTGGACTCCAGACATTTGCTACTGCTCATGACATCAGCAGCTGAGTGTTGGGAGTGTCAGCAGTACCGTAGGACAGACCTCAAGGAACATGCATTCCTCATGAACATGTCCTCTCAAAGGTCACAATATTATCCTAGGTTTGAAGCTGGCATGGGTCAGTTGGTCCCTTGCTTCCATAAGTCCACCACTCTCTTTTTCATTCCAAAGATGATGTGGAGGTGAGGAGGAGGGCAGACCACAATACAGGCACATTGTAGTTGTATTTAGGTGGATCATCCATCAGACTGACCCTGCTGTAGCAGTGGAGAAAAAAGGTATATGCCAAGCAGAGCAGAATAAAGGTGTGGAGTTCACCTCCAAACCATTGCAAGGTCAGAACAAAAGCTAATGTCACTATTGGGTAAAGTGGAGTAGATGAAGCTGAAGGAAGAAGGTTGAGTGGACAGTTGGAGCAACAAAGCAGGCCTTTGCCACCCTGTGCAAAGTTTTGTTCCAGTTCCCAATATGGATATGGATGGATGGATGTAGGTCATGCTGTTGAGGCCAGTCTAGGCTTAGCACATAACTATCTCCACCTGCCAGCCCTGATTGAGAACACAGGGGTGGCCCTGAACCCTTCATCTCTCGTAAGTCTCCTTCCTGTCTTCTTCAACTTCTAAACATCAAAACTTGGAAAAGCCTTTATCGTCTGAGTCCATGATTTTAAAGCAACAATTGGAAGAATCAGCTCAGGCAAAACCTATGCTACTTTGGCTCCTTTCCTCCATTGCTCTGTGACTTTTTCCTGGATACACTTGAACTGGATGCACTCTGCTCCTGTGAGTTGCACCTTGAATACTGCAAATAGTTCTGGTGTCCCCATCATAAAAAGGACACAGAACTGCTGGTGCAAATCCAGAGGAGGGTCATGAGGATTACTGAAGGGCCAGAACACCTCTGCTATGAAGACAGGCTGAGGTAGATGGGGAGTTTCAGCATGGAGAAGACTTCCGGGGTATCTCAGAGCTGCCTTCCAATACCTGAAGGGAGCCTACAGAAAAGCTGGAGAGGGACTTTTCATAAGGGTGTCTAGAGACAGGACAAGGGGGAATGGTTTGAAGCTGAGGGAGAGGAGGATTAGACTGGATCTTAGAAAGAAGTTCTTCAGTACAAGCATGGTGAGACTCTGGAATGGGTTGCCCAGGGAGGTTGTAGATGCCTCCTGCCTGATAGTGTTCAAGGCCAGGTTGGATGAGTCCTTGGCCACCCAAGTCTAGTTGAGAGGTGTCCCTGCCCATGGAAAGGGGTTTAGAGATCATCTGATCTCTGAGGTCCTTTGCAACCCTTTATGAAGACAGGGGTAGCTTTTGATGATGTACTCATACTCTTATACTCAGTTTGCAAATCCTACTCTGGGGAGTAATTGCNATAAAAAGGACACAGAACTGCTGGTGCAAATCCAGAGGAGGGTCATGAGGATTACTGAAGGGCCAGAACACCTCTGCTATGAAGACAGGCTGAGGTAGATGGGGAGTTTCAGCATGGAGAAGACTTCCGGGGTATCTCAGAGCTGCCTTCCAATACCTGAAGGGAGCCTACAGAAAAGCTGGAGAGGGACTTTTCATAAGGGTGTCTAGAGACAGGACAAGGGGGAATGGTTTGAAGCTGAGGGAGAGGAGGATTAGACTGGATCTTAGAAAGAAGGTCGTCAGTACAAGCATGGTGAGACTCTGGAATGGGTTGCCCAGGGAGGTTGTAGATGCCTCCTGCCTGATAGTGTTCAAGGCCAGGTTGGATGAGTCCTTGGCCACCCAAGTCTAGTTGAGAGGTGTCCCTGCCCATGGAAAGGGGTTTAGAGATCATCTGATCTCTGAGGTCCTTTGCAACCCTTTATGAAGACAGGGGTAGCTTTTGATGATGTACTCATACTCTTATACTCAGTTTGCAAATCCTACTCTGGGGAGTAATTGCCTTTTTGGTGGGTTGCTCCATCACTCCCTTAAATAGGGTCCTGATTTTAGAAGCTATGGATGTAGAAATAAATAATAAGAGTAGCAATAACAGAGTTACTTGGAAAGCAGCCCCTTGCAAAATGAATGGACGTCTGTGAAGATAAACAGTCTAAGAACATGATTACCTCTTCCACACAAAGGCTATAATTGATCATAAACTAACTAGTCACACGCTGTGGAATGCCTGTCTTTGATCACTCAGCACGAAAATGATAATCCTTCATCCGTGATACAGCAGCTGCGTGTGGAGCCATAAGAGAACATTTGACAGGGACATTTGTATCCCAACTATTCCCATTCACTAACGAGGCTGCAATAGCTGCTCAATAAGCATTTACCCCATTATGGGAACTGCGACAGATTTCCCCCCAGACATCAGCTCTCAAAGCAGTTAACAGTCAGACAAATGGCACCTTCCAGAGCCCACACCTCCACCATTTCAGCTTTCACATGGTGCAGCCTGATGCAGCGCCGAGTGTGTCCTTTGCATGGACACCACCAGCCATGTAACACCTCTCAACAGAATCACAGAATTGGGGGGGTTGGAAGGGAGCCCTGTCTAATCTGACCTGGACTGTTTCCAGGATGGGGCTTGTACCACCTCTCCATGACAGTGTTCCACTACCCTCACCCTAACTCCACCTAAATTTCTCCTCTTTAAAACCATCACTCCTTGTCCTGTTCCAACAGTCCTTGACAATAAGCTTTCTCCCATCGTTCTTATAGGCCCCTTTTAAGCTCTGCAAGGTGGCAATACAGTCTTGTCAGAGCCTTCTCCTCTCCAGGCTTAACCATCGCACCTCTCTCAGCCTGCCCCAGCTGGTCACCGTTGTGACCTCCTCTGGACCTACTCCGTGTCCTTGTGCTGAGGACTCCAGAGCTGCATCCAGCACAGCAAGCGAAGGGAATCGAGCTTGTTACAGAACTGAGGAAAACCGACTCCGCGAAACAAAGCTCCACCAACATCAGCACAGAAAGTCGGAGGACAGCAGCCGGACCGCGGCTCCCCCACCGACGGAGGGCGGCGAGCCCGCCCCGGGGCGGGGGCGGGAGGAGCCCGGGGGCCGTAGCCCGCGTCTCCGCGGGCTGCGGAGGGGCAGAAGCCAGAGGAGTCGAGGGGAAAGAAGCGGAGAGGCAAGGAGGCACCAGCGGCCATGGTGCCCGCACTGCTGCCCCTCCTGCTGCTGCTCCTGCCGCCGCTGCCCCCCGCGGCATGCGGCCGCTGCCCGCCGCGCTGCGCCTGCAGCCAGGCCGCCCTGCGCTGCCTCGCGCCGCCTCAGGGGCCGCTGCCCGCGCCCGCCCGCGCGTAAGTACCGCGGGGGAGCCGGGACGGGGCGGAACGGCCCCTGCGCGGGGAGCGGGTCGGGAGGGGTGCTGCTGCCTTCCCCATGGCCCCCGTGCCTTGGGAAGCGCCTGCGGGAGTTGCGGGGGTTTGACGGCTTGCTTGGGGGTGAAGTGTCGGAGTCCGCTGTGCGCTGCCTGGGAAGGGAAAGCCTGGCAAGGAGCGGGAAGCAGAGGGGTTATTTCCCCCCCGTCAGGAAGAAGATGCGCATCCTCTCGGGACGTTTTCTCAGCTTCCAAAAGCACGTGCGACGTGCCAGCAGCCTGGGTAACAGAAGAGGGACAGGTCTTCACTTTCTGTACGTTCCCGCGGCGGGCAGGAGGCAACAAAGATGCTTTTCCTGTTCCCAAGGCAGCACTCTGCGGCGGCCTGCACAGCTTTAGAGTAACCTGATGAAGAGGTTCATATGTGGTCAGTTCGTTGGTTGGTTGGTTTGTTTTCTCTTCTACAAACCCGACCGACTTAGACCCTCTTCACCCAAAGCTCCCGCAGTTTAATGACCTCTATATTAAAGCAGCAAAATCCTCCCTACCAGTGCGGGATGCCTGTTCTGGAGGACCAGCTCATGGACAGTTTAGAGGCTAATCTCCCCTTTGTCCATCCTTCAGTAGTGAAAAAAAAGAAAAAGCAGCTGTGAGTTTTGACAGCAGTTTGGATCTCTGTAGGGTGCTCCATCAAATCTTTCTGCCTACTGCTCCTCTTGGAATTAAGGTTAAACTGTAACAACGAGGAATCATAGACATTCTCTTACCTCCAGCACCATACTCTAAACTCATGGTCTAGCAAACCAGACCAAAATACTCGATATAAGAAGGTATTCCAGTGTTGTGATGTTTATGGGCTCAGTTACAGCACTGATCTAAACACTTGTGGCGTCAAAATAAGGGATTACACAACCAGCAGATAGCATAGTTGCTGTTTTGAGGATACTTTGGTTATCTGCACACAAATTGAGCCTTATTATGCCCCTTTTGGGAACAAAGCCTGTGTTTTCCATTTTCAACTGATTTGTTTGTAAATTTAGTGTGCTCTTGAAATTCCCCAGGGATGATACTAGCCCTCATCCGCTCTTTCTTTGTCTGGAGCTGAAGAATTGATAGGAGACAGAAGTACCAATTTCTGTTAATCTAGAACCATGTGAATAATTTTTCCAAAGCCAGCTTTTAGAAATTAATGTTTCCTCCCCTTTCTCCTAATAATTACCTGAGTGTTGGAGAAAGCAGAGCCTGTGGATGCTGAGGAGACTCTCCATAGTTACTGCAACGAGCACATTTCTTCCCTAATGGCCATACCACACGCAGAGCAGGGAGTGGATCAGTCACATCAAGGATCTCTGCAGCAACAGAAACAAATGGGGAGGTTCTATTTTGTTTTTTAAATGGATTTAGCATGTTTATTAGTCTAGTTGATTGGATAAGGCTGGGTGATAGGTTGGACTGGATAAGCTTGGAGGTCTTGTCCAACCTGGCTGATTCTATGATCCACATCACAGCCTGGAGAGGTTATCCAAAAAGGCAACACATAGGTAAAGGTTTTTTTTCTTTCTTTCTTTCTTTTTTTGACATACTATTTTATTTTACCATTTTCCATCTATCATCTCAAGAAGAAATGACACCTCAGCTTCAATGATCAGGTATTATGGCTATTAGCAGTTATGCTTCACTTGGATCAACAGGGCTAGATGATGGGCAAAAATAAGAGAAGGATTTTTCCCTTCAGCCTTTAATATAACAATCTTTATGATTGCACACAAAGTCCAGCTCTTAGGCTGGCTGCAGATACCAACTTTACAGTCAGAAAAGAATTCAGCCAAGATTCTGGTCCATATTCCTACAGAGAAAACATTTACACTTAGATGTCCAAAAAATCCATGTCTTTCATCCTGCATCTGCAGACATGCCCCAGCTGCTTCTACTTCTAGGCCCCATCCAACCTAATTTACATTGAGTCTGGAACTGTTCTATTAAATTTCCATTTCTTTATAATTCGGGGGTGGGTGTGGTCATTTTTGTCTGGTTTGTTTTTTAGTAGAAAGCTGTACTGATGAACACAGTCACTAACCCTACAGGTCTGTATCACAGAATCACAGAAACATTCAGGTTGGAGAAGACCCTTAGGATCACCAAGTCCAACTCATATAACTACTCTATAAGGTGCGCCCGAAACAATACCCCAAATACCATATCCAAACAACCTTTAAACAACCCTGGGGTTGGTAAATCAACCACCTCCCTGGGCAGCCCATGCCAATGCCTGACCACTCTTACTGGGAAAAAAAATGTTCCTAATGTCCAGTCTAAACCTACCCAGTCACAGCTTGAGGCCGTTCCCTCTTGTTCTATCACTAATCACCCGCTCAGAAGAGACTAGCAGCAGCCTCTCCACAACACCCTTTCAGGTAGCTGTCAAAAACAATGAGGTCTCCATCAGCCTCCTCTTTTTCAAACTAACCAGCCCCAGCTCTTTCAGTCACTCCTCATAAGATGTATTCTCCAGGCCCTTCCCCAGCTTCATTGCCTTCCTATGCACTTGCTCCAGTATTCTTGCTTTGGTTTAGTTCTTACTGAACTTGTTTTACTTTCCTTCCACCTCTTTGATTTTCATAATAGTGTCTTCTTCCTTGCTTAGCTATTATCTCTCCCTCTCTCCTACTCATACAGCTTTGCCAGCTTTGTTAGCACTGACTCCTCACCTTTCTGTACTTTACTGATCTTTTTAGCTCTCTTCTCCCCTTGCACAGCTCTGTGTATGAGATAAAGCAAGAGACCTTTGCCCTCTCATAGTCACATACGTACCTCCATGCACGAGATAGATTGCGGTGTAGTGCTTACACTAATAATTTGGGGCTGGGGGGTAACAGGCTGTTCTAGTTTGTTCCAACACAGTTCCTGGGGTGCTCATGCCCTTCTGTTAGTGCCATGAGAATACAGAAACCAGAACTCAGAGAAGTCCTTGCCACTAGAAGTCAAGAAAATAAACAGCAATATGTAAATCCAGCTCTACCCAAGTAATTCAAGCCCTGTTGTGGAAATGAGCTGCATTTCCAAATGTGTTTTCAGCACTTTGTTATATCCCAAGTATATATCTTGTAGGGAAATCTCAGACATTTTTCTTTACCAAGTTATTCTTGCCATGTCATATTATTGCTGAAACAGTTTTCAGAATGATTAGACTTTCGACAGGTTGCAGAAGGATGTGTTCTATACAGTCCTGAATTGATGATATTTTTCTCAGGCTCCTGATTTTAATTTGGACATTACAGAAACATTATAGAAACACCCATTATCCAGAAACCTTTTATTGGCCATTTTAGCTACAGCAGCTATGCATCTTCTTAGTCTCAGCAGGGACAAGCCTCAATATCAGTCCAGGCTAGAGGATGGTAAGATTGAGATCAGTCAGGCAGAAAAGGACTTGAGGGTGGATGAGAAGCTGGAAATGAGCCAGCAATGGGCACTTGCAGCCTAGAAGGCTAATGGCAGCCTGGGCTGCATCAGAAGCAGCACGGCCAGGAGATGGAGAGGGGATTCTGCCACTCTGCTCTGGGGAGACCTCACCTGGAGTGCTGTGTCCAGCTGTGGGGTCCTCAACACAAGAAGGATATGGACCTGCTGGAGTGGGTCCAGAGGATGGTTATGAAAATGATCCAGGGGGATGGAGAACCTCTCCTACAAGGACAGGCTGAAGTGGGCTATAAGAAGGCTGCAGAGGGACTGTTTCCAAAGGCCTGGAGTGATAGGATGAGGAGCAATAGTTTGAAATTAGAAAAGAGCAGATTCACATTGGATGTTAGGAACAAGTTTTGCACCATGAGGGTGGTGCTACACTGGAACAGGTTGCTCAGGGAGGCAGCTGAGGCCCCATCCCTGGAGCTATTCAGGTGAGGCTCAACAGGGCTCGGAGCAACCTGCTTATTGCAGGGGGCTTGGGCTAAACAATCTTTGGAGGTCCCTTCCAACCCAAACCATTTGGTGCTTCTATTATATTTTGAAGCAAAATATGATTTTTCTGTTTTAGGAGTCTCATATGTACTTTTGGGCTTTTTTTAGCAAAGTCTAAATGGATATGTACCCAGCTCCAGCTGTACAGATATGGACACTGGATACCTAATAGCCTTCTCTCCCTTTTAAAACCTCAGTTCATGGTAAGGTTCACTTTGCCATGGCTGAGCATGGCCATGTGAAGGGCTTCTGCAGCAGGTGAGTGGCACATGATTAAGCACCAGATTAGTGGGCACCAAGTGCAAAATATTTTGGAAAAAACCTGAACAAGCAGACAGTTCTACCACGTCTTCACTGGGGTCATATTTGGCTCTTTGGGATTGACAGAGGAATTCAATTCCAGGACCAAAACGTATTCTGTAGAAGGTGGGCCTCAGCCATCATCAGAAAGTACTCCTTGGCTGCTTGTGGTCACATCCCAGATATGATGCCTGATATACAGAATTTTAAAAAATTAATGTCAACACTTTACAGTGCCCCTAGAAGGTGATAAAAATCCCAGCAAAACAGTATCATTTCTATGTTTCAATCCATATTCCTAATCCCTCAGAGCTAAATCCCAGGACACCACAGAATAAAGTGTTTGCCCATCCCACCAAGAGCCTACTTTATGCATTCACTGTTTGGCCATTAGAAATATGAATAGTAGTCATATAAAATAGAGACACTAAAATATAACAGCTACAGTAGCACATTCATCCCTATTGCTGTAGGACCTGTGGTCTTTTTCAGTTTACTTTCAGGTCAACTAATCACTTTTTGCCAAAAGCAGATTCTGCAATATAGAGTGGGTGGGCTTGGCCTTTGGTTCCTCATCAACAGGACTGCAAGTGGTCCTGAGGTCTTTGGGCACCTAGACCTTTCAAGAGCTTCTCTTGGAGCTTGAGTCTGTGTTTTTAACCTCTGTAAGCAAAAATTATTTTGGCAGATAAAACCTGTTGTCAAGATGAGTCAAGTCACTCTGCTATATCCCAGAAGCAAAAAAAAAAAAACTAAAAGGATGGTTTTGTGCCACTTTGTTCTTGGGACAGACTTCTCTCTATGCATTCACAGCAGGGGAAACAGGAGGTCGTTTGCTCTCCTGATCCCTACTGGTATTGCTAACTACAGGAAGATAACTATCCCTGTGAAAAATCCAATCTAAATTTATGATTTGAAAACAAAAATACAGCAAACAAATGCTAGCTGAAGAGAGAAGGACAGTGTTTTTGCTCCAGGCAAGGACAGGATTTGGTCAGTCTAGGTGCTGGTCATGTCTCTCAGTAATCTTACACATATTTAGCCTGGCCACTTCCAACGTTCAGCCTGTATAAGGGGCCAAACTTTTGCAACTGTTCCCCAACAGAGGAGAATCAGTAAAAGGAGACCCACGGGTTGAAATATAAATGGAGTTAATTAAATCACCAAATGAACATCAATATCAATACAAGTATGTAAAGTTATACTCAACTCAGCAAAAGCACAGCAGCTGCAGCCAGAAAAACAGCGCTCAAGAGCAGAAGGAAGAAAGGTAGGGTGAGGAGAAATTCAAGCAGAAAGTTTCAGCAGGAGACTCCCTTCTCTTCCTCAAACTCCGCCTTTTAAACTGGTTGTGATGCTCATGGGGTGGGACACACCTGCAGCCAACTCCAGTCAGCTGTGCTGGCTGACTCGGAGCTGCTGATGGCCTGCAGCCCATGGCTGGCCTGGGAGTCTGTCCCAGCACAACCAGGATACCAACCTTACTTTCTAGAGTGCTGTACCATGAAAACTAGGCTCAATTTGTGGAAATGCTGAGGATTAGTGAATGCCAAGAAGGCTGACTGGTAGCTCCCCAACTCCTTTCTGTCCGTCCTTTCTCCAGGGATGATAAATCCCACCATTATCTGGAGCCACAGTACTGCCAGCTGCTGAATGGCAGGAGTGAGAACAAGCATACAAGTTGTGATGCATTAAATATGAAAGAAACACTGCAGGTTTTCCTGAAAGTGCAAAAGTCCATTGTTCAACTAACAACACTCACTGTTGGTAGCTTGCATCACAGATTGCTGCATCCCTCCTTTCACAAGTGAGTAAGATGGGGAAGTTAGATGTATAGATGTTGCTTTGTTCCCACCTTGTTCTTCTTTGGTTGGGTTGTGTTTTGTGGGGTTTTTTTGGTTTGGTTGGTTGGTTTTTGGGGTTTTTTTGGTCAAAAACTTCCTCAGCTCGGAGAGATGATCACATCTGAGTTTCACAATCTGAGTGCTATCAAAAAGAAATCAATATTTCATTCCTGCCAGCTTGAGTTTCATGGTGTGCTGTTGAAGACATCAGTCATGTTCAATAGCAGAGACTGCAACATGAGATAAGGCCTTGCCTTGCTCCACACTTTGGAAAGAATTAAGCTTGCAACAAGCAGTTCAAAACTCTGTTAACCTAAGTGCTTATGCATGTCCCTGCCCATGGCAGGCACTACATGATCTTTAAGGTCCCTTCTAACCTAAACCATTCTATGAATCTGCGTATCTATATACCCAGGCTGGCTTGTACTTAACAAGCTAATGGAGCTTCAAAAGGTGAGCACAGGAGGAGATGTCTAGATGAACATGTTCTCCTTTAACACAGGCAAGGTTTGAGATACGAAGCACAAAGATCAAGTGGACAAAAATGGGGATGGGAACATTCAGTTTTTTGGTGAATTTGAAGTATCAGAGTATCACAGTATTACCAAGGTTGGAAGAGACCTCAAAGATCATCAAGTCCAACTCGTTACCACAGATCTCAAGACTAGACCATGGCACCAAGTGCCACGTCCAAACCCGCCTTGAACACCTCCAGGGACAGTGACTCCACCACCTCCCTGGGCAGCCCATTCCAGTGGGGAATGACTCTCTCAGTGAAGAACTTTCTCCTCACCTCGAGCCTAAACTTCCCCTGGCACAGCTTGAGACTGTGTCCTCTTGTTCTGGTGCTGGTTGCGTGGGAGGAGAAAGCAACCTCGTGCGGGCCACAACCACCCTTCAGGTAGTTGTAGAGAGCAATAAGGGCTCCCCTGAGCCTCCTCTTCACCAGGCAAAACAAGTGTCTTGATTGATGTGGACCTGCCTGTGTATGCTGCACCAATATCTCAGGGCTTAAGAAAAAAGGCTGGTTATGAGTTGCCTTTTTCCTTGGCTCTTGCTGTTTTGTGAGATGCTTAATGGGACAAGGTAATGTCAGTGCAGATGAGTTCACATTTCCAGCCATCGTGGTGAACTCAAGAGAGTTAAAAACCAAAGCCCAATGAAGTTGAAATACAGAATGGATTAAGTGCCGTCATGCAATTTAACTACAGGAGCTATTAAAATGCTGGGTCATCCCACTTACATTTAATGGCTTAGCTGAGGTGGCTGTAAACTTGCAGCACCACTGCCAAAGGCTTTCTTCAGGCAGCAGGAGTGAGTCACTCTGAGTGACATTACAACCACCACACTGGTAATAGTCACATCTCAGAGTGGTAGGAGCTTCTTCAGCTGAAGAGTTTGGTGTAAGTAAAAGCCAAGGCCTGGTTTTAATTTTTGCACTTCAAGATATGTTTAGATTTCTTTTGTAAATCATAGTATTTTCCCCCAAAGCTGTGCTTTATTTTGTAAGCAGCTCCAGCTGATGGTGCAGTTATGCAGAGGTTCCTGCTGCCAGGGTTATAGAGCAAGAAATTCTCGGCTGCTACTTTCTACTTCTTCCTGAAGCTGCTTCCCTTTTGGCTTGGAGTATTTATCCCACTATAAGGTGGCAGCACCATCCCTGGAGGTGTTAAAAAAATATGTAGACATAGCACTCTGGGACATGGTTTAGTGGTCGTGGAGCAGGCTGCCCTGGGAGGTGGTGGAGTCATCATCCCTGGAGGTGCTCAGGAAATGTGTGGACATGGCACTCTGGGACACGGTTTAGTGGCCATGGTTGGACTCAGTGATCTTAGAGGTCTTTTCCAACCAAAACAATTCTATGATTCTGTGGTTTAATGGCCATGGTGGTGTCAGGTCAGTGGTTGGACTCAATGATTTTAGAGGTCATTTTCAACCAAAACAATTCTCTGATTACCTCTACCCTTTTATCCCCTCACGGACAAACACATTTTTCAAGACACATGACTTAATTTCATTTCTGGCTTAAGCAAACCTCACACACAACAGAACACATCAGCATCCACCTGGAGACAGGCATGACTCATTCACAGTGGTGTCAAAACCATATCTATCCTTCAAACATCCCTATTAGGTAGGGAACCATTGTTGTTCCCAGTTGACAGAGGAGGCAGTCAAGATGCAAGGGAAATAAATGATTTGACAGGAGGTTCCACATACACATGAGGAGAAACTTCTTCACTTTGAGGGTGGCAGAGCACTGGACCACGCTGCCCAGAGAGGTTATGAAGTCTTCATCTCTGGAGGCATTACAAACTCACCTGGAGGTGTTCCTGTGTGATCATGCTGGGTGACCCTGCTCTGGCAGGGGGTTGGACTAGATGACCTTCAGGGATCCCTTCCAAGCCCTACCATTCTGTGGTTTGTCCCAAATCATACAATTTGAAACGTAGCTAGAAGGTGACTGCCAGGCTCCTTAGTACATCTAGATTTGTAACCCCAAGACATAGGGATGCCTGACAGCCTGCCATTTATATTGTGTGGCCATGATCTGTATAGATATAAAAAATACATATTTATAAACATTTGTAATTGAGTACATTTTAAATTGCTGGATGAGGCCTTGAGCAGCTGAGTCTAGATGAGAGGCATCGCTGCCCATGGCAGGGGGGTTGGAGCGGATCACAGAAACATCCAGATTGGAAAAGCCCCTCAGGATCACCAAGTCCAACCTATAGCCCTACTCTACAAGATTCACCCTAAACCATATCCCTAAGCACTACATCCAAATGACCTTTAAACACATCCAGAGTTGGTGATTCCACCACCTCCCTGGGCAGCTCATTCCAGTGCCTGACCACTCTCTCCATGAAAAACTTTTTCCTACTGTCCAATCTAAACCTACCCAGTCTCAGCTTGAGGCCATTCCCTCTTGTTCTGTCTCCAATTAACCTGTGAGAAGAGACCAGCAGCAGCCTCTCCACAATGTCCCTTCAGGTAGTTGTAGACAGCAATAAGATCTCCCCTCAACCTCCTCTTTTTCAGACTGAACAGCCCCAGCTCCCTCAGTTGCTGATGATCTCTTAAGATCCCTTCCAACCTAAGCCACTCTGTGATTCTATGATATAAAGGATTGTAACAACAAAGCAAGCAAGTTAAATGAGTTAAAAGATTTCAGAAAAAAAAAAAAAACCCTCTGTGTGTGCATGCTAAAGATGGGAAACAAGTCTCTGACTAGATCTTTGTAATTACAGAGCAAAATGTTTGCACAAAGATAAGGTTTTAATATGTATTAAATATTTTCCTCTGGCCATTATCATGTGGTCGTGGCTAGATAAATTGGCTGGTAAAAGCACTGTGACTCAAATGCAGAGTAGAATGGTAAAAATGCAGATCTGTCTCCCACCTCATTAACTTCTCAGGCAGAGTAACTGAAATATTTAACAAGGGATATCTACACTGGCTTTTAATCAACTGACCACACTGATGCATTTCCTTTTCTTAAAAATAGGTATTTGAAAGTGTAGCAGCCCTCTTCCATCAGGGTATTCATTTACTTAATAGGTTCTGATTGTTATGGATTTGACAGTGATTAGTCTCAAATTGATGCTGCTGAGGAACTGACCCAGTATTCTTTGGATTCTGTTGAACTGAGATCAGTGGCCAATGGATCAGGCCACAGGGTTACAGAGAACTGCAGGTGAAATGCTGTTGTGCTTTTGGGTTTTCTCCTGGTCTGTAAAGAATGAAACCCTGTGCCTTACAATCCTGTCCTCCTTCTCTTCATTTTTCAGATTGTTTACTCATCTCCCTGTAAAAGTAATCCCATCGCACGCCTTTGAAGGACTTAGAGATGCTTTCATCATGTAAGTTGACAACATTTTCCATAGGCTTGTCCTTAATTTCATGAAATGTCCTTAATGTAATGAACTCAACATGAGCTGGCAACATGCACTTGCAGCCTGTACACTGGGCTGCATCAGAAGCAGCGTGGGCAGCAGGACAAGGGAGGGGATTCTGCCCCTGTGCTCCACTCTGCTGAGACCCCCACCTGGAGTACTGTGTCCAGTTCTGGTGCTCCCAGCATAAGACGGACACTGATCTGCTAGAGCAGGTCCAGAGGAGGCCATGAAGATGATCAGAGGGCTGGAGAACCTCCCCTGTGGGGACAGGCTGGGAGAGTTAGGGTTGTTCAGCCTGGAGAAGGGAAGGCTCCAGGGAGACCTTGGAGCAGCCTTCCAGCACCTGAAGTAGGCTACAAGAAAGCTGGGGAGGGACTTTCTACAAGGGGTTGTAGTGATAGGATGAGAGGGAGTGATTGAAGCTTGAAGAGGACAGATTAAGACTGGAGATGAGGAAGAAATTCTTTCCAGTGATGGTGGTGAGACATTGGAACAGGTTGCCCAGGGAAGGTGTGGATGGCCCCTCCCTGGAGGGGTTTAAGATCAGGTTGGATGAGGCCTTGTGTAACCTGGTCTAGTGGAAGGTGACCCCAATGGCAGTGGGGTTGGAAGCAGGTGATCTTTAAGGTCCTTTCCAACTAAACCATTCTATGAATCTATGATTTTCTTGCTCAAAATTCTGTCATAAACCTCTCTTATAAACCTCCATCCAAAATAACATCTTTATACTATACGCTGAAGATGTCTTGGTGGGGAAGAACAGTGGGAAACAATAAATGTAGCATTTCTTAAAGGCAGTATAAAAAAGATTCTCCAGAAAGGTGTTAACAGATCACAACATGAAATAGTGATCATGTTGGAAAGAACTATATACAGCTGGTGATTCACAGATTCACAGATTGCATGAGATTAGAAGGGACCCCCAAAGGTCATCTTGTCCAACCCCCTGCAGTTAGCAGGGACACCTCCACCTAGATCAGGCTGCCTGGGGACACAAGTCTAATCTGGAATGTCTTCAGGGACAGAGCCTATACCACATCCCTGGGAACCTGTTCCAGTGTTTCACCACTGTCATTGTGCAGAACTTCCTCCTGATGTCCAACCTAAATCTGCTCTGCTCCACTTTAAAACCATTGCCTCTCATCCTATCACCACAGACACCCTTCTGAACAATCCCTCCTGAGCCTTCCTGTAGGTCCCGTTCAGATACTGAAATGTAGCTATAATAGATGCTTTTCATTGGCAGAGGAGATAGATTTCTCTCAAAACATTCTCACTCCCATGCTAGCCATGGCATCCTGTCATCATATATTTATTTAGTAGCCAAATAAGATAATTCTTTGGCATTTTGTACTGGGAGATGAAATTGGCAGTGGGGATAAGTAGGACTGAACCCTTTCTTGGATATATCAATTTGCAAGTACTGTAATTTTGTACTCTGAGATCTGTGTTGCTTCCCTTCCCTTGGCTCTGTAACTTGATTTATGTCAGTGTCAGATCATGAGGCTCATCTGAACACTTCAGTGCTAATATCTGTTGTTATTCCAGCTGAAAAGTGGCAGGCTGGGGTCTCCATTATTGACTACTTTTAAGTTTATCTGCATTGAATGGTCTGTAAAAGAGAGTTGATGGCAAACTGGTACAATGCAGAGCAGGGGAATGACCTCTCTCAGAACCTAACGCAAACTATGATGCCACTTTCTTTTTAAGGTCCACTTCTTACACCTCTCTTCACTGGTGAGAAACACAAGGTGCATCAGATCTTAAAATAGGTATTAGTTGATACCTAATTTATTTAGGGGGTAGGAAACCCCCTTTGTGGTGCATTCCTGAAGGATAAGACTTGAAAGATGAAGATAATGCAAATGTCTGAATAGACTCAGCTGGACTGGTTTAGCTTTTAGTGCCCATTGGTTAAACATTGGCTGAATTACAAACTTCAGTGTTCCTGCAGCTCTGGCAAGTAGAAAATAAGCTAAATTCTGCTGCATCTAATCCACTGTGGAAAGTACCACAGTACAATCCAGTGGTGCTGTATTCTTGCACTCACTTGCATCTTAATGATTAATGATTAACTTCACCATTTTCAAATGGGAGACCAACATCAATCTAACAGTTTCTCCTACCTCTGTGACTTGAGGCTAAACTTTCCCACACTGCATGTGCCTGCTATTATTCACAGAGGAGCTTCTGTTCATTGACATTTTCCCTTCCATAAAGAGAATTTAATTCATTTCCTTGTGTCCTTTTAATGTATCTCTCCACATTAGCAGTGCAGAATCAATGCGTTCATCTGAAGTAGATCTATGGAATGCTTCATAATTTTCTTGAAGTTTAGTGTTACTTTGAAAAATGCATACCTTTAAATGATCAATCTCTTAAATCATCTATTTGTGCAACTCATCACCATCTGCAAATCAGATGATCAATTATTCTCATGGCCACGAGTCGTTCCAGCATATGGAAATGGTAAGTCGATTGCAAGCAGGAGGGATCTGGAGCATGTCCAAATTTGTAGAGAAAAGCAACAAAGCTGGTGAAGGGTCTGGAGATCAAGGCTTGTGAGGAGCAGCTCAGGAAACTGGGATTGTTTAGTCTGGAGTAGACTGAGGGGACACCTCACTGCTCTCACCAGAGGTTGCGGTGAGGTGGGCGTCTCGCTCTTCTCCCTAGTATCAAGTGGTAGAACAAGAGGAAATGGCCTCAAATTGCACCAGTCTGAAAGAGTTTGGCCTCTTCAGACTGGAAAAGAGAAGGCTCCAGAGAGACCTTAGAGCTGCATTTCAATATCTGAAGGGGACCTACAGGAAGGCTGGGGAGAGACAGTTTAGAAGGGCTTGGAGTGATAGGACAAGGGGAGGAGGGGAGATTTAGGTTGGACATCAGGAGGAAGTTCTGCACTAGGAGAGTGGTGAAATACTGGAACAGGTTGCCCAGGGGTGTCGTGGAGCCTGCCTGGAGGTGTCCCTGCTGATTGGAAAGGGATTGGACAAGATGACCTTTGAGGGTCTTTTCCAACCCAATGCAATCTGTGAATCTTGACTTAGTAACAGTGTATGAAGCACTGTGAACATCACCTACAGCATCACCCATGCAAACAAACAGTCCAGCTTAGTGAAGCAGGACTGACAATAGGAGCAAAAGGCTCCCAGGTGTGAGGTTCCTTCTGGTTACATAAGTGTGAAGATACTTCATAGAATCCTAGGATGGTTTAG
>WBNM01003848.1:57956-84429 GCA_013399055.1 Ramphastos sulfuratus | reverse complement strand
CCCTCCCAGAAATCAGAGACCCCAGGAGGGGCTCCCAACCACCCTTCCACCTTCTCCCCACCCCTATACCTTACCCCAAGGTTTTGAGGATAGGACAGAGGAGGAGTTAGAAGAAAAGTGATTAGTGAAATTAATTTGTCGGAGAGAAGAAGCCAGAAGTTGCGGGACAGCCCCAGACACTGTGCCCCAGAGAGTGCCACAAGCCCGACTGACCGACGCAAGCCCAAGTGGCTTATCTTTGGTTTTGAGTACTTATTCCTAAACATCTCAGCAAGCCTATGAGTGAAGTAGACATCACCCCTGTTTTTCCTTTCACAGCCTACAGTATAGTTTTCTCTATTAAAATATTCCAATTAGCTCAAACCAGCACAGGTCTCCTGGAAACCTTCTCTTCTCCAGGCTGCAGAGCCCCAACTCTCTCAGCCTGTCCTCATAGGAGAGCTGCTCCAGCCCTCTGAGCATCTGTACATAGGATTCAGAAAATATGTTTTCTCGAGGGCATTAGAAAATACTGGTCACCTATAGTTCAAGTTGCCTGGTAGAAAGCTCTTTTGCTTCTTCCTGCTGCCCACGCTACTGTCTGCTCAAAATTCTGGCATATATCCTCTCAGCTTTCCATTGCTAACATCACCTGATTGCACCATTCATTCAAGAGGGTCAAGCCTTGTAACTCCAGAATATGTGGCAGCAATCAAAAGAAACTGCACTCCAACCTACGCAGCAAGTTTCTGCTTGGTAGCCCCATACAGCTGGCTCTGTTCAGGGTAGGTCAGCATTATAGCAGTAGAGCCAGCCAGAATTGCTGTCATGCAAGGGAGGATGTGGCCTCTTAATTCTTTTCCCTTATGTTTGAGTTTTTCTCAAGTCCTGTCCCCCACAACCTTGCAGCATTACTGTTTTATGAATACATTACTTCCATCGAGTACTGGCAGTCCCGATGTTGATAGGCAGTGAATCAAGCCCTTTGCAGAATGATGAAGCCAAGCTAGTTCTGCAGACCCACAACGTGCAGTATGTGGGGTTTTTTTTTTTCATTCTGGATATAATAAGTGCAGTTAGAAATACGCCCCCACAAGCAGTGATTGCATGCTTTAAGAAATTCACAATGAAGAATTTAATTAAGAAAGACAAAATTGCATCACTCTGTTTTAAAAAGAAAAATTCACCTGAGATGTTTTTTTTTTCATTTTCAAGCTATAATATCAATAACCATCTTTAGCTGAGGACATTTCCTGGGGCTTAATGGCCCATGGCTCTGCTTCTTCAGGTGATCATCTCCCAGCAGTCATTAATCCCCTACAAATGCCCTGCACCTCAGTCATTAAATGTGCTTAAACGTGCTTCTTGTGAAAATGGAATACTTCTATATTTAATGCATCTTCCAGGAATAGGAGTGATCTTTCTGAGGTGAGGAATGAAAGGAGTTTAGCAACGTGTCAGAGAAGCACTGATTATGACAAGTGGATAAGTTCTGTTTCTGGAGATAGCACGACAAAGAATGAGTCACACTCATCCCAATTATATAACAGCTAAATCAGAAATGCAGATAGTTATTTGTAGTTGATTTTCTCCTACGAGGCATCTCAGTATAGAAATAAAGCATCCCTCGAAACACACAGAATGTGTCTGCAGCACTGCTGAAAAAGTCTTTCCATTCCATAGCTGTAAAAGAGAGCTATGCAGTTTTACAAGGTGTTTGTGATAATACAAGAAAAAAAAAAAAAAAAAAAAAAAANAAAAAAAAAAAAAAAAAAAAAAAAAGTTAAATCTTTCATACCTAAAGGTCTCAAACTCTCACAAATAAGATTTTTGGTGAGAATTTTATGAATCTTTTGTGGAAATGGGACCACAAATACAGGACCAACACTGTCACCAGATATAAACACAGTAGGCAGCCTACCCTTGCTCAAGCAGAATCAAAGCTTTCACTGAAAACAACTAGAGAGTATTTGAGTTGATGGAGGCTGAGTGGGGGTTGGATTAGTTTTTTTATTTTAATAGGAATTCTACTTACTGATATATTTTGTTATTTCCTTCTTGTGCTACTAAAATATATAGATTATGTAAAGCCTGCACCTGCCCCAAGCAAGTTGTGAGAAAGATCAGACCTGGTTCCATCACATTCCCTTCAATGAGTACAAAATGAGTAGCTTTTGGGTATTATGGTCAGATATTATTTATGTTGGACATTCAGATCTCGTGTACTTGGGTGAGTGACTGTGGAGTTGAGGACAGAAGTAGATTTCTGGGCCATGCATTGTTAAATGTTGAATGTTAGGTGATGTTAATGTTAGAATTGGAGCTCTTCTAGTCAGCATCTTTTGATTGCAAATTAGCCTGAAAACATAATGATTCTGATATTGCCCAAAACTTGCCTTTCTTCTCAGTTTTCTCCTGATGCCTGTTCCATCAGGCAAATTAAAAAAAATCACTTGACCAAAATTTGTCTCAGTACAAATGGAATGTTTTGTTTAACTCATAAGTGCCAAAAAAAACAAGGGGACACAGTCTCAAGTTGTGCCAGGGGAGGTCTAGGCTGGATAGTAGGAGAAAGTTCTTCACAGAGAGAGTGATTGGCATTGGAATGGGCTGCCCAGGGAGGTGGTGGAGTCGCTGTCCTTGGAGATGTTCAAGAACATCCTGGATGGGGCACTTAGTGCCATGGTCTGGTTGATTGGCTAGGCCTGGGTGATAGATTGGACTGGATGAGTTTGGAGGTCTCCTCCAACCTGGTTGATTCAATGATTCTATGAAAATGAGCAATTTTCTGAATTACAGAAACTTCAAAGAGAGTCCTTCACGTATGCATGCACACATGCACACTTTTCATCCTACTCTCTCTCTTGTTTTTTGAACAAAGTTATAACCTGAATTAAACTGTACCATGCAAATATTCCTGCTTATGCCAAATCAGTTTTCAGCAAATGAACTAATGAAAAAAAAAAAAAAAAAAGAAGAAATTCTGTCATTAAAATCCACTGACTAAAAAAACCCAGGTGAACAGAGCCAGGGACAAGATAATCATAGAATCATAGAATGGTTTAGGTTGGAAGGGACCTCAAGGATCATCTAGTTCCAACCCCCTGACATGGGCAGGGACACCTCCCACTAGCACAGGTTACTCAAGGCCTTGTCCAACCTGGCCTTGAACACCTCCAAGGAGGGAGCAGCCACAACCTCCCTGGGCAACCTGTGCCAGTGTCTCACCACCCTCACTGCAAAAAACTTCCTATAAATTGTTTCCAATATAGTTTATATCTCATTTTAAATAGCTGTTTGAAGAATAAGTACTGACCTATTGTACTGCAGCTAGAATATCTCTTTTCCCATAGAATCATAGAGTCAACCAGGTTGGAAGAGACCTCCAAGCTCATCCAGTCCAACCTATCACCCAGCTCTAGCCAATCAACCAGACCATGGCACTAAGTGCCCCATCCAGGCTTTGCTTCAACACCTCCAGGGATGGAGACTCCATCACCTCCCTGGGCAGCCCATTCCAATGCCAATCACTCTCTCTGTGAAGAATCCTAGACCCCCCCAGGCACAGCTTGAGGCTGTGTCCCCTCATTCTGTTCTATTTAAGTCTGCTCTGGGTATTTCTACCCTACCATGCAACTTACACTGTCAGCATCCTTCAGACCATTCATTAAAAAAGAAAAAAAACCACAGTAAAACTTTTTTATACCTACCTTCTGTCACAGCTGATGTTGCTATTGCCCTGTCTTGTTATATATGATTTTGAGTACTCCAGATCCAAACTAAATTGCAAACTAGGGAAGACTTTGACATGCAGACTTTGACATTTATCTTGTTTTGGTATCATTCAGAAAGAACAGATTCAAAGAGGAATGTGCACAATGATGAGTAATAGAAAAAGAAAGCATACATTTGTAAGAGGAATTTATCAGTATGCCTAAAAGTCTTGTATAGTTTTTCTATTCAAGAGCTCTCTGTTTTCACTCATTCATTATGTTTGCAGACAAGGATAATTTTTAATTTCTAATTTTAATTTCTGTGTTTTAGGTGTTGTTTTCCCTCTGTGCTGTGTTTTGGGCAATCCAGATTATGAAGTGGATCACTTCATCCAAAGAAAAACGTCACTGAAAGAGCAGATCTACCACCACTTTCATTGTGGAAATTTGGAATTAATCATGAATCCTACTGAATCGCAATCATTTCACATATGATACAAATTCATGATTTCATATGAAGTTGTGAAAGATTCATTAGGATGTGTATTAATTTTTCTTTTTTTTTTTTTCCGAGTAATATTTAATTTTCTCCCCAATTTAAATAAAATGTTTATTCACAGCCTATATTTTGCACGGAAAAGATTACAAAGTCTTAGCAACCATGTAGAACTAAGCACTTGCATTGATTGTGTTATCAGTTGTATGTGAAAAGTACTTTTCACAAGAGGAGTAATTAAAATCATGCTTTTAACCTGGTTTAGAGTGCCTGACTGTCTTCCTGTTGAGGCTAAATGTAAACATATGTGAATGTCAGTTTTTCCGCAGTGATTGTATTACACTAGAATCTCAATGTCATGCCCAATTCAGTGTTCATAACATACAGCTACATGAGGATGAGTAGTTGAGGCAAGAAAATTATTAAAAACAGCATGATAAAATAACTCAAACTAGTATGAGTTGAAACATCTTCAGTAAAGTTGGCTGATGTACGCATTATATAATGCAGGCTTGCAGTTTAGCGTGGACTGTTTGAGGAGTACACCTGCAGTTGCCAGCTTTAGATACTGATCAAGTATTGATGGGTATCCCACTGAGTAATGTTACTCACGTGGCAAAGTATTTGCATGGCTGCACCCTTAATTTCTGGTAATTTCCTGGTGGGGTGATCTCAAGGGAGATGCACGTCTTGTCTTTCAGGAGCTGTTTGAAAGATGGTTTGTACTAAGATAGGAAAATTAAATACAAATGGTAAAGGGAGTCTCCAAACAGCAGGACTGGCAAAAATACTGGAACTCAGTTGTTTTTCTTTCCTCACTCTCTTCCAACTCTTTATTTGGCTCCAAGGCTTTTAGAAGTGCTTCAAGTCAAGTAGCTAAAAAATGTAGGCTGTCTTGTGTGCTTCAAACTATTAATAATACCTGGATAAAAAAATGGGCTTGTTTGGATTGCTTTTTCCTTTTCCACTAAGATGTGAATGACATGGTAACAGACTCTCAGATTCAGACAGATAAGTTTCAATTAATCTGTATTTTTGGTCTCTAGCTGTCTGCATAATTGGATGTTTCCAATAAATTGTCAGAAACGTAAGAATGTTACGTGAAGAGAATCAATCCGATGTCTGGTGATAGTATCAGCTTATCTTGTAATAAATTTTGACTTTAAAACTCAAGTTTTAAGTTACTCCCTTTGTGTATCATATGCCTTGTGTCTATCACTTTAAATTATGCTCAAGGGCCTTGAAATATTTAACTGAGAAAGCAGGTGTTAGGTTGATTGAGGTACTAAAACTTGGGATGCAAATTAAGGGTAATGCTTTCCTACACTGAAGATGTGTTTAAGGAGAGGATTTACCTGTGCATCTTCTTCACTTTGCTTAATGAGATGATGAAAAAAATTGACCCATATGAAAGGAAAAAAAAGCTAAACAAAACCAGATTTTAAGTGCTTAAGAAGTCTAATTCAAACTTTCATTCATAACAAGGTAGTCTTCCAAAGTCTTTGTAAGAAATTGATAAGAGGTGTTCAAGGCATGTTTGGACGTGGCACTTGGTGCCATGGTCTAGTCTCGAGTAGTAGGTTGGACTTGATGATCTTTGAGGTCTCTTCCAACCTTGCTTATACTGTGATACTGTGATACTTCTGAGTGAAAATACAATCTTGTGATGAACACTCTGCTGCCACAGCCAGGAGAGTTCTCTACCACTACCAGTTCTGACCAAAACTTAGCATCTCTTTGCCTAAATTTTCCCATCTGTGGAATGGGAGTGATGGCAATGCTGATAGTATCACTCCCTGTAATCCAAGTGTTGCATTTGAAGTGTTTTCCTAAACAAACCTTTTAGAAGATATTTAAGAAATGACAGAATCTGACTCCAGAAGAACAATGCAATCTACCAGGTTTTTATGTGACCCCACAAGCTGATGTCTCAAAATCTGAAACAACAAACTCACAGCAATATTTTCAAGTCAGTTGAGTGTAATGCCTAAGTAACATAATGAAGAGTCATAGTGGAAGTAAGTTTCCTTATCAAAATAAATCCTTCAAGGAGAGAAGAACAGGATAACTATTTAACATTTTCTGTATTAAAAAACTTGGAATCTTTCATAGACCCTAATGAAGGTCTGAATTAAATTAATTTTAATGCTGTCCTAATAAATGTCATTTATTTACATGGAGGAATGAAAGGAATGTGATTTCAAAGGTAAATTCAGATTAAGATGTAAACACATGTTCTGTGTAAATCACCATTTTCTCCTAGTTGCTATTATTTGCCTACAAATAAATTGAAAAATACAAATAAAGTAGTGAAAAATATAAATGGCAAAGCAGTTTAACTAAGATCTCATCTGAAATAAAACAGTCAAACTTATACAAGGTCAGTTCCAATAAATAAAATATGCAAAACCCAGGCATAAAGTATAGTATAAAGCATAGTCTCCAGCCTACTCACAGAAACCTTACTTTCCTACCTTACAAGTGTCTCATTTCTCAGTTTGATGGGAATCTGGAAATGAAACATTCCTCAGTTTCAATTTGGCAGCCCCAGTTTGGCCAAATGAGTGGGGACTCTACCACAGGGAACAGCTAACAAGTCTAACAGAACTGCATCTCTTAGAGAAAGTGGCTGATGAAGGCAACCTGGCCATTAATGCAGAGGCCAGATAGATTTCCTTTTTTCCAAGGGTTTTTAAAACCCAATTTCCTACTTCCAAGGCATTGCCATGGTGTACAGATTGTTTGAAAGTAAGGTGCAGAAGAGCAACTTTCTTTCCATGGCATATTGAGCAATGCAGTCGGAGAATTACCCATCCAGCCCCTGACATTCTGTGATTCTGGCTGAAGGGCTGAACATACTCTAGACTCTTGTTCTTTACAGTAACCTCCACTGCACATGTATGAGCAATCCTTTGGATACAGCTGGAAGCTAGGGTTTGTTTTTCCCAGAGAAGGGTTTCAAGGACCAGCTTATACAAGCACCCTGGTCTGCATCATTCTTCCACTGTGTGGTAGGTAGCTATAGCTGTCAACTTGCTTGTCATTATTTTTTAAATACAAACTATCTCAATGCTTGAGGCACCTGACACCAGTATTGGATCTCATTCATAAAGGCTTTATAGCCACTGCAGAGAGTGAAGCTGTCATCCTAAAAATCTCTGGGTTTGAGTGATTAGGAGACTAGAGACTGGCCAATGAATTGAATTATGTGCAGTTAATATTTTGTGTACAGTTCAGTTAAATGCTAACTGAAAGCATTGCTTATTGCTAGGATATACTAATGAAGTGGTATTTTGGTAAACCACCCTTCTCCCCTCAATATCTTAATGTTCCCTTGCTTATTTCTTCAGACTGTGACTGTGTTGTGTGGATAGAACAATTTTATTGGATCAAGTGAAATCAGGTGAGTTATGCGAGGAAATTAGTGGACAAAATATTGATACAGAAGTAATAGATTTTGTGCAACTAACTGTTTGGGTTTTTTTCTTTTAGAGAGCCACTGTTTCATGTCTCTGGAAAAAAAAAATATCTGCAGGCTAAAGCCCTATCCTCAGACATCCAAGTGAGAAACTTAGTAAATAACACTTCTAATATTTACAGCATTGCTTAAGATTTTGTTTGGGGTTTGTTTGTCATTAAACTCTCAAATGACACGCCTCAGGGGAAAAAATGTAGATAAGCAGAACAGTTTTTTAGCAAGAGTGCTAAAATGTGACTTTCCCTGCTCTCTCTAGCTGTTGTCACTTCTCTACACGTGGCCTTTCCTGGACTATGTACACAATATCAAGTTACTGAAAACCCAGAAGTAAGCAGCTGAGCCCTGTGTTCACTTGAGACCTGACCCTGCACCATTCAAGGCACCAAAAAACTTACTCTTGAGCTCAGGATCAGGGAAATTATTCCCTGTGTGGACACAGGAATGATACAACTCAAGCTTTGCCACAATGTGTTAATTAGAAGTCACAGAGTTGCACAATTAGTTCCCCTGTGTGCTAACGTGGTGGTGTGTTATATTAAATCAGAGCTCTTAGATGGATAAATGATGGCAGTAAAAGCTGTAAGCTTTGTATACCAGATACAAAGGACTCAGGACCCTTTCTCTTGTCTTACCTGTCTCCAGTTTTCTCTCACATCTGTGGGATTAGGGATTTCATTACCTAAACCATTATCTAAGAGGAGACAGCTATTGGGCATTTTATAGCTTCCTTTTTCTCAGACAAATTTGCATGAGCTTTCTGGATTTTATGTCATGCAATGAGACACTACTGAGCTGAATTACACCAAAGGTAAGAGTGCTTCAGACTTTTGTTCTTTGCTCTTTAACCTGTGATAAAGAGAACCACAGCTCAGCGATGGTGTTCATCAAGAAAACAGCAACTCTCAAAATGCTCAAGGCATTGCTGTGTCTTGCAATATTATGCAAAATATGTTGTCCGTGGCTTCTGGTATCCTGTAGAAGGTTCAAAATCCAGTAGGCAAACAAGAAGACTTTAATAGGTTGTATTTTAAAATATTTCCCCTTTTAAAACCACCCTAGTGATTGCATGAGACTTGACTCATGATTTTTAAACTCTTGAGACTGCTGATGCTGAGTGGGAAAAAAATCCTATTCTTGGTCTGTCCTTTTTCCATAAAACCTCTGGTTCCAGCACAGGCATATACAATGGCTGTGTGGGGAGTTCTGCTGTGTTTCCTGGTTCCCTGCTGATGTTTTACCTGTTTAGTTTGGAATTAAAACAAAGTGGGCCACATGTTTGCTCCTCTCAGTAGCTCTGAGCACATGCAGACCTCAGCCACGGTACGTCACATTACCTATCATTGCCAGCAGTTCTGGTCAAAGCAAACAAAAGATGTACTGTGGACTGCAGGATTTTCTCTCTTGACAGAGGAAACAAGTTTTAAAATACTGAGTCTAAAATGCAGATAGAAACCACAAGGTAAAGCAAAAATAAGATAACTCACACACTGGAGAAGCACTTCCATATTAATATCAGGGCCAATGGAAAACTTGGCTTGGACCTTTGTCATTTTTGCCCCACCTATGGAAAAGAGCAGAAAAATGTGGAAAGATTGAGTAAGAATGAACTGCTGAGTGTCCTTGTGTTTATGGTTTGGCAAAGAAAAGTGATACAAAATGAATCCTCTCTCCACTGTCCCTTGCTATATTTTTGCTTCCTCCTTTACTCTTTCTCCCCATTTTTCTGTCTCTCTCCTTCATGTTTCTTTATCTTAATTAAAAAAAAAAAAAAAAAAAAAAGATTTCTGCTGTCTTGCTTTAGGTTTGTTATGTGTGGAGGTACATAATGGAGTATTTCATATCCACAAATATTTTAATAGACAGGAGACAAACATACTTAGCTAAAGGTGACTACTTTCTTCAGTGTTTGATCAGCCGTAGAATCCTCTAGTATTCAAAACACACAATATCCTCTTCATGCTTTGTTAATGTTAGGTTTATTTTGTATGCATCTGCCCAATGTCCTCTAATGATTCATTTTCTGTTTCCATCCCAGTAAAATGGCATTGTCTTTTTCCCAATGTCTAGTCCCTCTCCTGTTCCTTTGCTCTTTCCATCTGGTTACTTGTCCCCTCAGCAATGTGCTTCAGCTGTCACTGGCTCTCTTTCTGCCTCAGCACATACTATTAGCTTTTCCACACTATTTTCTAACCTGCTGCTTTTAGCGTGGCAGAGGCAGGCAGCCCAGTGGTAATAAGGTTTGATTAAAAAAAAAAGAAAAGAGGGAGATTAAATGACTAAAGTAAGCCATGGAACTTTTTAAACAATTTGGAATTGGTGATGTTTGTGCTACTTACATTTCCCCACAAAACTTGAATGCCACTGTTTATCAGCATGTAAATTACAAATATAAAAATATTTGCCAGGAAAGAAAAAAACTGCAAGAGAATTGAACCATGATTTTTTTGATCAAAGAATAACCTATTATCTTACTCAGTGTGATCATGTCTTTTTCTGGTGTCTGTCTGCATTGAGGTCATAAGCCTGTTATTTGAAGATAACGGCATTGCTCCTTTGCTACAAGTAGTAGGATTTGTGATTTCAGTTCTAACATCCTTTTACCTTCTCTCCACTCATGACTCATGGCTGACTCACTACCTTTAATCATTCTGAAAGTACAGATTTTATTTTTTGCTCTTCTTTTAATCACAGAGCAAGAAAAATATGCTTCTGAGTGAAGGTAAGGTGCAGTGTAGGTATGCATCAATATTATTATTTTACAGAAGTCTCAAGTACTCCCAGTTTGCTGCCTATCACCATAAACTGGATTTCACAGTGATGTCTAACAGAGGAAAGCCTGATGATCAGGGGTTGATGGGAAAAGTGAAAGGGATGTTTCTGAGCTTCTGACAGCAAGGTTTACCATTGAAGGTCAAATCACCTTTCGTTTTATTTTATATAGTACTTATTTTTCCTGAAACAGAGAAGTAACAAATTGATGCTTTCAAAGCCAATAATAAGCTATATACTTGTTGTTGGGGGTTTTTTTGGTTTTGTTTTTTTTTTGTTGTTTTTTTTTTCCCCTTTATCCAGCAATATTCCTGTTATTCATGGGGAAATCTTGATGTGCCTCATGCCTATGGATATTTGTGTCTGATAATTGGGCTACAGTATGTGTGTATATGGCAGAAGTATTGCTCACTACTCTTTTCCCCAGGATTTCTCCTTGCAAGAAAGCTTCATAGTAGCACTGGAATTCAGTTAGCATAGTTCTGGGTGTTATAAGACCATGGAAACTTGCTGTATGCTAATAACTTCCTCTTTGCACCTCTTTATGGAAGCTTGTAATATTTTCCCTGAGGAATCAACTACCTCTTAAGATGTTACATGAAAAATAACTCATCTCCTAAGTGAGGCTGAGGCACCTGAGCATTGGCAGAGATGGATATTGTACCATATCAATCATCTAAGAAAGGTGAGATGATCAGTCTCCTTCCCCTGGTGGGGAAGCAAAGATGGGTGTGGGCAGACAAGGCTGCAGAGTGAGAGGAACACAGATACAGCAGAACCTGCTGGGACTTCGAGCAGGCTGAAGCCTAGCAGAAGGATGCAGCAAGTGGTTGACAGTTATAAAAGTCCATGAGGCACAGAAGTGAAGAGCACAGCATCCCTCTCATCCAAAACAGAAAGTTAATGGGGACACATATGACACAGAAAATGGTCCACAAACAGTGCCTGTGGCTCACCTGTGAGTGGTGGTGCTGGTGATTGTTGTTGTGGTTATTACTATCATCGTTTCTTTGGGTTTCTTGTCTTCAGGAAGTTCTCTGTCACACTGTGCCTTGAGTAAGAGCAAAGTGTGTGGATATTCTAATACACAGCAGGGAATTTTTCTCATCAATACTTTAATCAAGAAGATGGAATGGTGTGCTGGTGAGTTTGAGCATCTGACCTGTATTCACAATGCACATCATTATGGTCCTGTCAGATTCTGTTGCATCTATATGGAAGATAATGAGAATAGGCATGATGTAGCACTGCCCACTGAAGCTGATATGAGTACATTCACTAAAGTCCATCATTTAATACATATAGAATGTATACATAGCACACAATGTTTGTGAATCACCAATAGAAGCTACTTCTGGTTATTGCATGCAGAGATCCAGTATTTTAAAATATAAATTTCTTCTGAAATTTCAGGATAAGCAAAGGTTCATAACATTTTCTCCAGGCAGTATTTCACAAGCAGTATAGTTGCAACCAGCGTAACAAAGAGTAGTAGCTATGAAGTCAGTTTTTATCAATGTGTTGAAGAATTTATCAGATATCTCGTGGTCAGATTTTAAAGGGAAACAGCAGTAATGACCAATATTATTATTAATAAGAGTTAAAAAATATTGGCCACTGTAGTATTAGTAAAAATAACTCCGCGTTTCAAGTTCAGTTGCACAGCCTGAGCCCAGTCAAATTTGCCAAAAATGTGCACTGGGATGTTTTTGTTTTTTCTGGAAGATTTTCTGGAATTTATGGAAAATGTAGTTATGTAGTCTAAATATATTCTGTGGAAAATACTCAACTGTAAGGCCCATTTTCCTGTTAAGGAGATCTCAGAGTAGCGGAATTCATAGTGCCTGAGTTCTTGAGCTTGTCTGGTTAGCAGGTACGCATTTGGTTTCTAAGATGTGTAGGCTTATGTCTGAATTCTCACAGAATAGGATGTGTAGATAGATTTTGTGTGTTTTCTGGAAGGCATAGGCATATTTCTCAACCACTCTCTCATATTTCTGGATAACTGCAGTTATAACCCCTGTGTTTTTTCCTGACTACATCTGCAGCAGATGCTAAGGTTAAAAAGGTGCAAAATAATACTACATAGCTCAGTTCCTTACATTTGACTCCTTTGGGGAGCAGCTTCTGATGAAAGAGAGCTAGAATTATGTAGAAATGGATTTTTCCTTAATGATTTATACATCTTATTTTTCTATTAGTGATTTTGCTGTGCTATGGCAATTGCTCTTGGAGGCCACTACTTTTCACTTCTTCTCACTGCATTCTTTAAAAGGTTTCAGTGCTTTTCTTACACCTTTTGCACAGAAATTATAAAAATGGGAAAAAACAGCTAGGCTGAGGACTCCATGTAAGACTTTTTTGAGTCAAGAAAAGCGATGCTGCTGTACAGTTTCAGTCTGCTTTTTGGCTGCACGTTTAAAAAATCTCTGGAGATGATTACCCAAGTGAACTACAGAGATACCATGTATTTCCTCTGATGAGCTGATTCCAAGAGTCTTGCAGATAAGATTCCTGCTGTCAGTAGCACCTCAGCAAAGATTAGTGAGAAGGGGAAGAGTAACCTCTCTTGTGATGTGAAACAGCAGGTAAAAAACAAATTAAAAAGCCCCTGCCGCGTTCCCTAAAGAGCTAATTCTAGATTATATGTGCTCAGGTGCTGCAGTTTCTGTTGGGAAGAAATCCTGGGACTTCTAGTTTATGCTCATACTTAGTGGTCTCCAACATGCACTGATGCTTATATCTTTTGGAGATCCACATCATGCCAGAGCAAAGCTGGGTTTGGGAAAAAACAAACAAACCACCATAAAAAATTAGGCAGATCATAGAATCATTGAATGGTTTGTGTTGGAAGGCATCATCTGCCATTCCCTGCCATGTGTAGGGGCCACCTTCTACTAAATCAGGTTGCTTAAGACTCCATCCAACCTGGCCTTGAACATTCTCAGAACCGAGGCCCCCACAACCTCTCTGGGCAACCTGTTCCAGTGCCTCACTACCCTCGTGATGAATTTCAACTGAGAGAGAAGTAGCAGCTTGGCTCTACTCCCACAGTGTTTTACTAAGGAGAGCCTGATCATTGGCTAATGTAAATTGGATAGCTGTGCTGACCTTCGTGTTTGCTTCTTTCTTCTTTTCTGACTTGATGAATTCCCTCACATCCTAAGCTCATAAAGCTGTGGCTCAGCCAAATTCTCTGTAAGAAATGGTTTAAATGGTAAGTGCAGTATCATATAGTAGGTTCTATACATTAGGGCAGAAGTTTTTTACAAAGAGATTTGCACTATAATACTAAGGTTTTCTGGACTGGAAGCCACAGAACTGTCCAAGTGTCTGACAGATTAATGCACAGGTCCTGCATTCTAGACTTTTAGTGAGAGGACTTCCTGTATGAGCAACAGGGCTCTAGGCTGGACAGGTCATTCGTAACAAATTATTCAACTACTATTGTCTCTTTGATCCTTCAGCTAGCTGCCTGTAAAAGACTAGCAATCTTTTGGACAAATAACCCCAACCCTGAACCAAATTCATGGTTCAGAGCCATGAATTTGGGAGCTGTTTGCATTGGACACTGACATCTTGTGGTGCAGTTTAGTTTGGGGATGGATCCTGATAGAGATTTTGCCAAACTTGCAGCTGTGAAAAATGCTCTACTGGATGAAAATGATATTCAGCATAGGGGCTTACAGAGATTTATATAAAAAGCCACTGGGTTTTCTGGAGGTAGAAGGTCTGCCATTCCCAGGTGTGTTCCCACAAATTAGGGGTCATAAACTGTTGGTCTTTCTTTAAAATAGTTTGTTTTCCAAGGCAGTAGAGCTACTAGAGTCATCTCAACACCATGTAGTAGAGCTGACACAGTAGCTACATAGGGTTTTCCTACTCTGTTCCAGGCAGTATAAAGAGATTGACAGCAATGAAAGATTCAATATTTGCAGAGAAGTATGGCTTTTTCCAGAGGTTTAGTGGTTAGGGGAAAAGAACAAAGTATCCTCTTGGTCAGTACAAAAGCTGAAAAATTTCTGCTTTACGGGCAAATACCTCCAAAATGGTTTTAGTCCTAAGCTTTACTTATGCATTCGAAGCAGCACTGTCATGTTTTGACAGGTCATTCCAAAGCCTTAGTAAAGCTTCACAGCAAACTTACTCCTGGTGCAATCCAAAAGAAGAGGAAAAAGAGCATTTGTAAAACACCATGCAGTAATGTGCAAAGCGGGCTAGAGAAAAGACAGATTGTTTTTTGTAGTTGGATCAGGAGAGCAAAAAGCTAACAGCAAAGTGCTTATTATCCCAGACACTCAGTAGGTTCAGGCTTGCTTTCATATTCAGTGAAACTGTTAGATATTTTTGTGTCTAATAGTAAAGGCATACAGAATGAAAAGCCATGCACCGTTTGGCTGGCAGCTGCTCACCTCATTGTCTAGCTTAATGAATTGTGCGGTCATGCCGGGACTCGAAGCAGTGCAGTGAGTAAGGCTTCCCTGCTGCTTTCCTCTGTGACTACACTGCACAGCCAGCTCTCTTTTATATTTTGATAGTGACATCTATTGGAGCTTTGAAGAATAATCTGTTGGATTAAAAAAAAAAAAAATCAAGATGTATATTAGTAAAAGAATTTTGAGTTAAAATAAAAACAGATAAACACTTCTCATCAAAACATTCAGGTGAGTGAAGACACTGAGGTGAAAAAGACAAATGTGGCAAGTGTTCAAATTGGATTCAAGGAAGAAAAATATGCATTTCTCTCTTCTGATAATGGGTGAGCTTAGAATCTTTCTCAGATATCTGAAATTTGTTTAGAAGAAACCCAACAACCAAAGCTGCAACCTCAAAGTGAAACAAATGCAGGATTTGACTGAATCCCCTATAGATACACACAAGACTTTGCAAAGTATTGACAAGAACGAATCCAACAAAGTGAGTGCAGTAGCAGTTAGCCAGTCAGCAAAGGCTTGGCAAGCCTTCCTCACAAGCAAATGAAGTGTGGTTGAAGGGACACAAGTATCCAGATTATTTAGAATGGAATTAGCTCCTGGTTTTGTAAGCAATCCATCTTCACATCTCTAGATTGCAAATACAACTTGTGTCTGTTTACAGCAAAGCTTACAGCAAGGGTCCTAGATTCATCCAGATATGCAAGACTGATGCACAATGAATGAGTGTGGCAAATGGATTTACAAAACAATAAGCTAGCCAATGGATTTACATTTTTAAAATGCATCTGTATGATGAGAAGAGTCCAGCATACTGTCCCTACTGTCAGCAGTAGGCAGTGTGCTACCTCTCAAAATCTCCAAAATCTGGAGATTCAAAATGTGCAAGGAGTGCATGCTGTAGCAAGCATAGTCCCCAGGACAGCCCTTTCCCTTCTGCTCCTTGTTCTCCTCAGGACTTCCAAAGTCCCTTCATGCACACTAAAGAAATGTGCTTTGATTTCCTCAGCCAATGTCTCAGAACATCTGGCCCATGCTAAATGTCCTCATGTGAAAGTTTCATGTTTATTTGCTAGAGATTGCAATTTCAGGGCCTTTTCACTGGCTTTTTATTTTCTACCAGGATGTGATAAGTAATTACCCAACACTTGAGGTGATGAAAGAAGGAAGAGATTTCTCTGTTGCTTCAGTTTAGAGATTTTGGTAGGGTTTTATTTGGGGTATGATGTTTTTGCCTGCAGTTTGATTTCAGTCAATTTCAACTTTTAATGAAAACTTATTTTTAAAACCAACCAAAGACTTTTAGCTACATCTTACTTCTTGATATTGTTTATGTTAAGATCTGGCTTTGCTTTTATATATTCCTACGTATCTTTGCTAGTCACAACATGGCTAACATTGATTCCAATGTGATAACAAAAACACAACTCAGCCACAGATCACAGGATCACAGGATGTTAGGGGTTGGAAGGGACCCAAAGAGATCATCAAGTCCAACCCCCCTGCCAGAGCAGGACCAGACAATCTAGCTCAGGTCACACAAGAACACATCCAGACAGATATTGAAAGTCTCCAGAGAAGACGACTCCACAACCTCTCTAGGGAGCCTGTTCCAGTGCTCTGTGACCCTTATAGTAAAGAAGTTCCTCCTTGTGTTGAGTTGGAAGCTCCTGTACTGCGGCTTATAGCCATTGTTCCTTGTCCTATCACAGGGAGCAGTGAGCAGAGCCTGTGTCACCCCCTCCTGACCCCCAGTGCTCAGATATTTAGAAACGTTTATTATATCCCCGCTCAGTCTTCTCCAGACTAAAAAGCCCCAGGTCCCTCAGCCTCTTTTCATCAGGAAGTGCTCAGTCCCCTCATCATCCTCGTAGCCCTTTGTTGGACTCTCTCAAGCAGACCCCTAAGAAAGTATCTTACTAAGAAATGAAGAAGTATGGTCTTAGAATAGCAAAGATAATTGAGTCAAACAATCTGGATGCCAACATACTTGATAAAGTCTTGAATAACTTGATTGCTTTCTGAACTACATGTTTTGCAAATCTCTGTGCACAAAGCCCTTCATATAATGTATGAGATGGTTGATAATGTCTGCAGTTATTCCTCTCCTATAAATATATCAATTTCTCCCACTGCTGAGTGAGAAATGTTCCATTTTTACAGCCACCATTATGTTCTCCAATCATTTACAGAGCCCAAGGGAGAAATAAAATGCTAATGATATTGTAAAGACACTTTTTATAACGAAAACATATCCAAATTAGGCTCACCTGTAATTTATTTAATAGGAATTCTGTTGTATTGTTTGATGCTTTAAAAGTGTTTGTAAATGGATTAGAATAGGAAAGAATCAAGTAGTTTAATCGGTGTTTTGTGACTTTCCTGCACAAATATTGCTATGCAAGAATAATCCTGGATTGGTTTTGTATCCATTTGTCTTGTGTAAGCAGTTTCAGTGACATCAGTTCCATCTATCTGTACTTCCAAGATCATTGATTGCTCAAATGAATATGAGAATACTAAAAACAACATATGATAGCTGCTTTCTCTAGGCTTCAAGAGATGTTAAGGGAGAGATTTATTTAACTAAAATGATCAAAAATCACTAAACTATGTACTGACTGCTTAGCAAATAAGATCATAAGAAATAAAGGGTAGGACACTGCAAGGTGTTTTATACAGGTACCTGGTCCTAGTATGACCAGAAACCTCTAGTATACCTGACCATCCTCCAGCAGACTCTGAAAAGGTTGTTAGCTGTCTCTGTACTTTTCTATCATACAATTGGGTGCATTAAGCTTGGAAGGCTCCAGCCTGTATTTGCACGATGCTGTGCTAATAAGCTTCTTGGAACATTGTGTCCTGAGAGCACAGGACAGAGACATCCTGCCTGAGTCTGTCATGTCTTATTAAAATCCACCTTCATTTCAGCTGTGACAAACCACAACTCTGTGCAAAGCCACCTGGATGTTAGCTACATTACTTTACCTTCATTTCAGCTGTGACAAACCACAACTCTGTGCAAAGCCACCTGGATGTTAGCTACATTACTTTCCCCCCGGTATTCATGCATATCACTTGGGCAAGGTGGTAGAAAGGTACTGTAATGAAGTGATGATCTCTGCCAATGACACCTAATCAAGCTGTACAACCAGGACTACAGAAATGAAAAAAAAAGTTTTTAGACTGCAGGAGGAACATAAATACATAGCAAAAATTCTAAGCCTAACTACATGAATATCCACGTTAAAGACAGACTAGGAGTAAATCTAAAAGTAATGGAAAGAAGAACCAATCTGCAAAGAAAACTTTAAGAAGTCAGACAGTATTAAGGGCCAACTGAGAACTGCAAAATACTGAGGTCAGAAGTTGCAAAAGGAATGCAAAAATAGAGTTTAAAAGTATGTTTAGAAATCTAAATGAATGCCTTGTTTCAGTTTTAAATGAAGAGGAAGATATATGAAAGGACTATGTGGATGGTTGATGAGTCTGAGTGTAGTAAAAATGAAAATTACTATTGGAAACAAAACCCCTCATCATCCTCGTAGCCCTTTGTGGGCATCCATTA
The DNA here is from genome assembly GCA_013399055.1 of Ramphastos sulfuratus. Lineage (NCBI taxonomy): Eukaryota > Metazoa > Chordata > Aves > Piciformes > Ramphastidae > Ramphastos > Ramphastos sulfuratus. Next base: position 65,993 of record WBNM01003848.1, on the reverse strand, counting down.
TGCACTGCTTCAAAATAATGAAGGAATAAGGATGCTTTCATCAGCAGAGAACAACAGAAACTACACTGCCATTAGATAAAAAGAGAAAATAACTGAAGTAATTCAATGTTCATTAGTCTGACCTCAACAGAATTCAAGTGTTTGAAAAGAAAAAAGGGAAGGAAAATTGAAAATGTGCAGGTGAATAGGAAACAGAATGAAATGCAGCATGGGCTAACTAAAGCAAGATCATGCCAGACCAAATTTCTTCATTTCTGCATGTGGTAACTGGTTTGTTTGTTTTTAAGACGAGCGGTATTTTGTGTCATCTTTCAATACTATATATGAAAATACATAGGAAATTATTAGCAGAGCTGGGAGAGATTATGATAAATGATAAATTTTAAGGCATGTAAACCAGATAAAATGGATTACTAAATACACTCGGTCTTTTCAGCCTCAAGAAAAGCCTGCTGAAAGGGAATAAAATCCCAGGTGGAAGGGGAATCAGTAGGGGATGCTTATTAACTTCCTTTAATATTGGCAAATCTAGGGAACATCAAGTGATGTTATAGGCTGTTAGGTTCAAAAGAACCACATAATTAAGTTGTAAAGTGTATTGCTATAGAATGTTATAAATATAAGAATCATTTATGCAGTTCAAACATATTTAGGTGGGTTTATGGAATAAAAAAATCTACCATGGGCTATTCAACACAGAAATTATGTACTTTCTCTAAGCATCAAGGTAGAGAGGAAATTTTGGGCTCACACAGCTCCCCTGCTCTAGTTTTCTTAGAAGAATCTGATAAAAAAGCAACCTGGGAGTTAATAGTATAACTTCTTCAGACTCAGTCTTAGTGGTATTATTTAGCTTTTCACTAATTACCTTGACACAGAGTGTTTGTTTGAAGAAATTAATATCAGGTGGTAAAGCTGTAAGACATCAGGACAGACAGACATGGGTAAAGTATAATCTTAAGGAATGAAATTTAAAAAAAAATATAATGAGCTTTAGTAATATGAACAGCAATGTCATCTCCTGAATGATGGGCTAGTGACAAAACCCTGCAATTAACTCAAAATACAAGTGACCAAGAGTAATGGAGAAGGAAAAGCTGGGTTTGCTAGTTAGTTTTAATGGTCTCTAAAGAGCTGTGGTTGAGAAAGGAGGTGTTCAGTGAGAAATTTCTTATAAATATGAAAAAAACCCCAACCACCTACTTTTACAAGATGCTGATGAGATCCTGCCCATAATACCGTAATATTGGATGTGGTTCCAGTCACCTATGCAGAGGAGACAGCTACAAGACTGAGACTGCAAAAGGGCTCATCTTTTGAACAAAAATCCAAAAGCTGGGACAGTATGATTGCTTTCACAGACTGTGGTATGCATGCTAGCTGGAATTAACAGCTTGTTCAGACAGAGGACACAACAAGGGCTACTTTCAGCTGGACATAACTGGTTGTCTGTACCCTAAGGGTGGAAGAAGATTGGTAAGCCTTGCCACGTGCTAACAGGTAATCAGAACACAGCTGGGATGCATACCAGGTGCTGGGAGAATAAAAGGGCAGTTTCCAGATCATCTTTGAGTCGTCGGGGAGTAAACAGCAAAAGAGAGGAGTTGACAAGGTAGTTGTCAATACAATGTGCTTAAGATTAAGTAGTCATAATAAATTTAGAATGAGATTTTGAAAGTTGATGTTTTGGAGTTGCTTGCTAATGTGGCTAGTTGCCTGTAGTATCAGAGTTTCTTGACTTTCCTGTCCTATATCAATTAATACGTGTTTTTACAGTGAAAAGTTAGAGAAAGAAATTAAGTAGGTACTTGTCTTACCATCCCCTTTGAACAGAACAGCAGAGTTTTCAGCTGAGTAAAAGCTCACTTGGATTTGGTGTCATGAAGTGCAGATGCTTTGAAGGACTTCTTCCATATTGGAACCCAACCGAGCTGAGACAACAGAACTTTTAGTTCAATTGTGTGGGAGGCTGGCTGGGAGTGAGCTCCAGTGGGGATGCTGAAGATAAAATTAGTGGGAAATTAAAGTTTTACATCTTGGGTCTCTACCAACTTCTATAGGAGTTGGCTATTAAGAAGTACTCATTATTAAGTAACCATTTCCATATATTTGTATCTGAAGCATCACAAATACTTGTATGGGAAATAGTATTGCTAAATTAGAGTTTTTAATGTTGCTGCTTGTATACAATCATGTGCAAGCTTAGACATTGATATTTAACATCAAATGCTATGAAGGTAAATACTTTTGCAGCTGTAACTTGGTGCTTGCTGCCAGGAGTTAACTACTGAAGGATAGCACACTCATGTTTCCTGAGTGCAAGTGATTCTGCCATCTTGACACCTAGCATGCTCTTCAACTGCAACACATCTATTCTCTTAAAGGCTCATTTAAACATAAACTTATCTCAACTATTAATAATTTGTGATTTTTTTTTTTTTTTTGGTAACAGATTCTTTTGAACTTGCATTACCAACTGTGGTCTTTTTATATGTGTGGTGTAATGATTGCAGATGAAGTATACTTTGTACAAACTCTGACTTCACTGATATTGATACACTTACAATAACACATTCTTTTCACAAAGATATCAAACTGTATTTTCTAAACTGAAATCAGAGGGCTTGCTTTCCAGTATGAGTCACTATTTTTTATCTTTTTGCCTGCAATGTAGGCTAGAGAAACTATTTAATTTTCTGGGAATCTTAACCAGTACTTCATATATCCTGCTCTTGGGTCTACATTTTGCTTATATACTTTAGGATGCTGCTACTTTACTTTGGCAGGGGGGTTGGACTCTGTGATCTCTGGAGGTCACTTCCAACCTCTATCATTCTGTGACTGTGTGATCCTATGGCTTTCTATAATCATGTAATTTGTTTAGGAAAGATGCCACCAAAATGTTCCATTAAAGAATGAAGAGAAATTAATTTCAATTCTTACTGAAGCAAAGCTTTGCTAGCATGTTTTTCCCCTTCTCCCTATTTATATTGCTCTAAGGTGTGTAGTTCCTTTGCAAGTCATTCACTATTGCACACTGTTAAGAAATAGAAGGCCCTATTCTCATTCTTATCACTGCATTTCATTTTATTTACTACTTCCTTCTCCTTTGAGGTGTTGTTCGATGCTGTGCTAATCCATTGGCTTATTGCTATTACAGTATTTCACAGCTCTCCTTTGTTGCTAAGCTCCTAGATAAATGAATCATATGACCTTGGCAGTTTCTGTCTGTTAACACTGCTGTTGTTTTCCCTTGAAATTTTGTTCTTCAAATTGCAACAAACAATTGTCTAGCTAAGGCTGTACAGCTGGCTACTTGCAGCTAATTGGGGCTATTAATTGACTAGGTGGAGACATTTGGCTAAACCAAGAACTTCCTGCTGCCCTCTGTGTGAATGATTGTTCAAGGGTAAATTGTGAAGGATGTGTTTTCCTGTCTTCCTTAGAGTTTTCACTGGGATGATGAAAAGAGGCATCCTGTTCTGGAGGTAGGTGTTATGACCTGCTATTACAATGTCTTTAATTGAGAACAACTTAAGCTTTTAGAGTTGTTTTGCTATAGAAACAAAATTATTTTGGTGTCTCTAATAGTAATAATTTGGGTTGCCTTTTTGTTGTTGTTTGTTTGAGATGTTTTTGTGAACTTTGCCTTTAGCTTGCTTGCAGGTTTGGTTTGTTTTATTCTTGATGTTGTTGTTGTGGTTTCATTTTTCACTCTTTCCTCTGCATCTTCCTGTCTCTCTCCTTGCTTTACTCTCAGAGGTTTCTTGTTCTTATGAAACCTTGAAAGAGGATTTCAGGCCTGCTTTTAGAGGTTGGGTTCGTTTGTCACTTGTTTCCTGGGAGGTTTTTTACCTCCTCTTAGAAATGGGTGTTTAATTTTGTTGGGTGTTATTCAGGTAATTGGTGCTATAGCATCGCTCTTCTCATACCTGAGGGTGTCTGCTCTCAAAAACTATCTGTGTAATTTTGAAGTAGCCTCTAATCACACACACATTTATAGAGACTAGTAGAAAGTCACAGTTGGTGGTGATGATGGCCATAACAAGACTCAGAAGAATGGCTAATGACTGACTGGTCCAGAGGACTGTAGCTCTCCTTTCTGGAGTGTGCTGGCAGACACCTTCTCTGGCTGAGTTAAGTGATAGTGTGCTATTGTGTCTGTTATGTCTCTAGGCCAGGGGCCATGTTGTCTTATCATTTAAATCTATGAATGTGAAAGGCAATGCAAGTATAACTTTTTTTCCTCTTTTTTTGCCTATTAATTTAGCATAATTTAAGTTGCAATTGTCTCAATGTGTGTCCCAGGCATTATTTTTACTGAAGTGTGTCACTTTTCCTTATATTAAATGGATACTCATTTAATTTCCTATCTCACCTCTGAGCCTGTTTCGTTAATGTCAGGATTATCCTTACATCCCTCTGAGTCTTAAATACTACCCTTATTTTAGTATCATCTGCAAATTTAATGATCTGACTTATTACAGCGTTATCTAGACCATTGAATAAAATATGAAAATCTGCTGGTGTTAATCTACAGCCCTGTGGGACTTCACTTCTCAGCAGGTGGCTTTCCATTTTGCCTCCAATTACCTTAATTTTCTGGGTATTGACTGGTACCTTGGTGCTGCAGACAATTACCATTACTTCTGGAGTCAACCAAATTTTTTACAGGAAAAACAGTTGCCCCATAAACCCCAGCGCAAAGATCATGGGTGGGAAAGACTTTGGGATACTGAGCTTCAGAATGTTGGTTCATAAATGCTTGATGTTGGAGAAAAGTTTAAAGTCAAATTTTAATGAAGATTTACTACTGCCATAACAGAAGCTTCTTAATGTTGACAGTGATCCATCATTCTGAATTTCCTCTGAACATTTTAACATAGCTGGGTTTTTAAAACCTTTTGGTTTATATGAGCTAATAACATTTATTACTTTTTAAAAGTAACCAGGTTTCTTTAACATGATTTACCATTTCCATATCCACAATGACTTGTGATTAAATTGTGCCTATAGAATTCTATCCTTTTAAAATGAGCTGTAAGCGTAATATCTCTTTCATAAATATCTTACTCTGAGGCATAAAATTTCCTGCACAAGTTAAAAAAAGTGCTAAGGGTGTTCATTGCAGGTTAGACAAGAGACTAACAGCTCTGGAAAATAGGTTTGAAATTTGGTACTGGAAGGGATTTCCATAATTTCCTCTTGGAATAGGGGGGAGAAGGACACTCGTGGACTTGAGAGCAGAAGATGTAAGAGTCAGCTTGATTTGAGACTATGCAAAGAAACTGAAGTATTTGTGTGTGAAGATCGGAGACTTGTGAACATAGGCACACAAAAGAAGGGCAGCAGGCCTTGGAGCTGGAGGCTGGGGAGCCTGTGCTGGCCTCCAGCTCAGTGAGCAGGAAAAAGATGAAGCTAGGAAAGCTTCAGTGTTCATGTAAATCAATTCTGTTATCATGGCAAGAAAGAAGGAAGCTGAAAGTTTGAATGCATTTTGAGAGTCAAAATATTGGGGAGGGGAATATTTTTCTTTTTTTTTTTTTCCCATGAAATGTTCAGTACCTACAAGCAAGCCTTATTGGGAAAAAAAGATGGGGAAGGGTCTAGAGAACAAATCTTATGGGGATGAGTTGAGGGAACTGGGGTTGTTTAGTCTGGAGGAGAGGAGGCTGAGAGGAGACCTCATTGCTGTCTTCAACTACCTGAACGGAGGGTCTAATTGGGTGGGGGTCGGTCTCTTCTCCCTAGTATAAAGTGATAGAATGAGAGGAAATGGCCTCAGATTGTGCCAGAGAAGGTTTAGATTGAATATTAGGAAAACATTCTATACTGAAAGAGTGGTCAGGCTGCTCAGGGAGGTGGTGGAGTCACTGTCTCTGGAGGTGTTCATGAAATGCATGGACATGGCACGCAAAAGTGCTCAAAAAGAAAGTCATTTCTAAAATTGCCATGCATTCTGGTCTGGATGTGGTGGGCCCTTTGGGGATGGTTTTTTGTTTGGTTGGTGTAGGTTTTGGTACTGTCCTTTTGCCTTTCAATTATGTGTCTGAATTATCTGCTATTACAAATAGCATAATTCCAGAGAGATGAAGTTCTCAACCAAGAAGTTGAGGGAAGAAGGCAACTGAGAGGGAGCTAGGGAGCAGTACAATAATAACAAAGGGAACATCATCAGAATACGGCTGCCATATTTCTTCTTTGCAGGAGGAGGTCAATAAAAAACAAAACAAAACACGAACCAGTAACAAAAATCGGCCAGTAGGTATTAAATGATCAGCACCAGGTTCAAAGCACACCAAAGGAAATGGTTCTTTATATACATGCTTGAACTGTAGAACATCTTGTAAAAGAATAAATGATGTGATTAAAAACTCCAATTAGCCACTAACAACAGAGATATTCATAAGCTTGTGAGTGACTGAAATACAGGAAACAAGTGTGGTTCAGGAGGGGCTTAAAATGCAGCACTGCAGGGTTGGGAATCTGGTAGAAAGCCATGAAGGGCACAGTTGTTATACTTCATCCTTTGGCACTGGCACTTTTTCACCTCAGGGTAGCTGCCTTTGCATTGTGCTGAGCCGTAAAAAGCCCCAGAATACCTGTTTCCTTGGCTGTGGGGAGAAGGGGAGAAGAGAGCTCTGATGGGTTCATACTTTGATTCTTTCCTCTTTCTTCTCTGACACCATCCTCAAGATGTGCTATTGTGACCCTGGAGCTGTAAGTTTGCAGTGAAAGTGATGGAAATTGCCAATATTAGATGATTTTTCCTAGCTGCAGAGTCTTCCAAATTCAGCTGTAGTGAAGTTAAGGGAGTACAAAGGGAGAAGGAAGTTAGGCTGCACATATCTACAATGGCTGCAGCTGCTGTCCTTGCCTTCTCTGTGGGCCTTTCACAGAGGCAGCTTGATGTAGCAGGAATACTGTGCACCAGGCAGAGGACATGCAGGTAATGTTGAGGCTGGTGTTGACAGTGGGACACAGATGTTTTCCAGCCTTGTTAGAGAGTCAGTAGCTGCAGGTTAGTTGTTTTTTGCAGGCGTCTGTGGAAATGCCACCATGGCACCCACACTCCCCTTTGTCATATCCTCAGTCTTGCAGGATGATGGCAGGGGGGAAAGTGAACATTAAATTCCTGGGTTTGTATCTTTTGCCTTGCAGCTTGGGAACTTAGAATTCTGCCTGTATTTATGCCTGTCTGTGGGTGAACTCCAAGGAGGAAGTGGGAGAGAGAGCAATTTTAGAAGGCTGGAAAACTACTGTTCAGTAGCCTTTAGTCATTTGCAGGCCTCTGTGCCAGCTGATACACCTTATTAACAGCACAGGCTGGGCATTTATAGAGCTACCACATCCAGAGCCTCTTTCACAGGCAAGCTGTTGGTACTCTGCAGGACCACAGCACTTGTCAAAGGAGGCAGAACAATCTTTATTGAGGCAGCAGTGTGACCTCATACTCTGCTGGTAAGGGAGGCATAACAGCAATGGAAGATTAATTTTCCACTTCTTTCCCCAGAGTCTGAAAGTGTATCATTTTGTAGGTGCAGCCTCAAGTCAAAGAATGAGATGGAAGAAAATCAGTCTTGCTTTCACTGTTCCCCATGTATTAGGGTGAGAAACAGTTCTTTTTTTTTAATTGAGATGCTGCAGATTTAATGTTCAACCTTATACTTTTATCAACTGTTGTAGCTTAAGAGAAATTAAGAGTTATTTGGTACAAAAGAAAGTCCTCCAGAGCCTAGAAAATCCTGTGTAAGGGAGCGCACAGCCAATTCTCTCTGCCCCTGATGCCTCCCCTGTTATCTCTTGGCTTGGGGGCAGAGAGGCCTTCTCTGGGCCTTGGCTGCCAGGCTAATCTTTTGCTACACCACTGAGCCTGATGAGGCTTATGGAGGGATAATGAGGCCTGGTAGGCCTGGGCCTAGTGGTGGTGGTGATAGGGCAGTTTGGCCTACTGAGCTTGAGAATGGGGGGGATAGGTTTTGGCTGGTTGAGGGCTATTGAGGCTCAGTAGGCCCAGGTGGAGACCTGGGCTGAGGC